>ML110124.1:455-53530 GCA_003697995.1 Taxidea taxus jeffersonii | reverse complement strand
GCTAGAACCTTGAGAATCGTCATCCTGAATTCCAGATCTGACATATTACCAATGTCTGTATTGATTAGGTCCCTAGCCTTCGGTCCTGTCTCCTGCTCTTTTTTTTGTGGTGAGTTTTTCCGCCTTGTCATTTTGTCTAGATAGGAATCCGCTGTTCTCCTTGTTAAGTGAACTTGGTCTTGGCTGTAATTCTTTGGCCTTCTGGGGGAGGGGCCTGTTGTAGTGATTCTCAGGTGTCTTTGCCCGAGGCGGAGTTGCACCGCCCTTACCAGGGGCCGGGCTAAGTAATCCTCTCAGGTTTGCTTTCAGGAGCTTTTGTTCCCTTAACGCGCTTTCTGTAGAGTTCTGGAGGACGGGAATGACAATGGAGGCCTCCCAATCTCCGGTTCAGAGGAGCCGAGGGCTAGGGGCCCCAGTCTTCAGTGCGCCTTCAGGGAAAAGCGTTTAATCCCTCCAGACTCCCTAGCCCACGTTTGCGCCGGAGAGTGCGCGCGCGCGTCGGCCTGCAGACACTGCGCGCCAGCAGACACCGCCGGCCCGCGAAAAGCGTTTAATCCCTCCAGACTCCCTCGCCCACGTTTGCGCCGGCGAGTGCGCGCGCGCGTCGGCCCGCAGACACTGCGCACCAGCAGACACCGCAGGCCCGCAAACCCCGCAGGCCTGCCGACACTGCGCGCACCCGCAGACCGCGTGCGCCTGCAGACCGCGCTCAGAGAAAATCGTGCCTAAGCAGTCCCGTCTCACTGGCTTCTGGGAGTGCTCCGAGCTCACCCAGCCTGTGATCAAGCGTCTCTGTCTCTGGCAGAGTCCCACCTGGGGTCTCCGGAGCCCGTAGATCCCTGAGCTCTCCCGGGTCAGAGTCTCCCCGGATCTTGTGGGGACGCCTCGCACAGAGCACCGGCCAGTGCCACAGAGCACCGGTCCGTGTCACAGACCACTAGGAAATCTCAGCTCTGTTTCCGCAGCCGGCTTCCCCACTCTAATACCTGTGAGCTCTGCGACACTCAGACACCCCCGATCCTTCTGTGACCCCGTGGGACCTGAGTCCACGCTGTCCCCACGAGGTCTTCACCCCAGTTTAGCTTCTGGAGCGATGTCCCTCCGTGGAGCCGACTTTTAAAAGTTCTGATTTTGTGCTCCGCCGCTTGCCGGGAGCCGGCCCCTCCCCCTGGGGTCTATCTTCCCGTCGTGTTGGATTCACTTCTCCGCTGGTCCTACCTTTCAGAAAGTGGTCGATTTTCTGTTCCTAGAATTGTTGTTTTTCTTCTCTTCGATCTCCTGTTGGATTTGTAGGTGTTCGGAATGGTTTGATAGGCTATCTAGCTGATCTCCTGCTGGCTGATGTCGTCTCAGCCTCCTACTTCTCCGCCATCTTGACTCCCTCCTGGAGAGTTTTATAATGTAAAATTGTGATTTCGATTTATACTTTTATTCTCCAAACCTTTTATTTCATTGGCCTCCAAGGTGAATTGCACTTATCCCCTGGAGCACAGAGAACCATCTTCGCGTGGTAGAGGAAGACCATAATAGGCATATCTGTTTATTTTAAAAGAAAGAAATTAAAGTCATTAATATTTAACAAAAGGATTGTTTGCAAAAATCATGTTTGATGGCTACCAAATATTTTTTAGTGGTGAGATACTTGATCAGAAGTTTGGAGGAACAACCATCCTTATTTCCAAAGAGAAGCACATACGTTTCTTCTGAATGATGGCAGAGGAGGGAGTGTCTTGCCTAGGCACATGGGAGTTGGGTTTTAGGGACCCTAGTTGGTCTGGGTCAGCTGCTTGAACTGAGTTGAAGGCATAGAAACTCACGTGCTGGAGCTTGAGATGTTTGTGCCTTCCATGAAGTGCTCACTCCCTGCTTCAGTTGTCTCTTCTTTTTGCCCAGCAAAGAAAAGGAAGCCTAACTTCTCAAATCAGGGCCTTTGTCAGGATGGCAGCACATGCTTCCCCGAGTACAAACAACTGGGCCTTATGTAGTCTTTGCTTTGGTGATTTTTGTGTTAATTTAAAACAGTGAAGAACAAAAACCCAACTGTCATTTTAAGGGGAAAAAAGAATGACATTTGAAACGATCATGTGTCTAGATATGGCATGATAGAGGTTTACTCTCAGGATATATGATTCCATAAGGAATGATTTTGTGCTTTGGTTGTTACTGACTCAAGGACAGAGGACCCAGAGAAGTCTGGACTATGAGTGTTCTAAAGGGCAAAGGTCATATTCAACTTGGTACCCTAGCACCTTAGCTAAATGCATGCTGCTTATTAGTGACACTCAGTAAATGGTCATTGAACTGAAAATTTCCTTTCTAATTCAGTTAAAAGCTTCTGTCAAAAGAATCAGCTTTACCTTCTCTCTCTCTCTTTTTTAAAGAGATTTTATTTATTTATTTGACAGAGATCACAAGTAGGCAGAGAGGCAGACAGAGAGAGAGCCCGATGCGACGCTTGATCCCAGGACCCTGGGATCTTGACCTGAGCCAAAGGCAGAGGCTTTAACCCACTGTGCCACCCAGGCGCCCGAACCTTCTCTTTACACAGTACTAAACCTATCTCTTCTAGGACCTGCAGTGTGTGTTCTATTGTTCATATCCTAGCATAAAGCAAGGATATATGCTCTTTACTTACAGACATACTATGTATGGGGATAAATGATAAAAGAAATCTGTAACTTCATGCTTGTTTCCTTTAGGTTGGAATTCAGAATGAGTTGGAAGTTATAAGAGAGAGTGTGTGGGTGTTTGGATGGGTACGTGGATGGATGTTTAAATCTGTATGCCACCTGTTTGTTGGTGTGCAGTATTGGCTGAGTGTGTTGTTGGGAAAGTCATACATCATCCCTGTGGAGTCAGGCTCAAGAATCTCTGCCATCCCAGGATCCGTACCCACCTGTTGTCCCTGAGTCTGGAGACAGTGTGTAGGCTGGTTGAGAAGGAAGGTATTTCAACTGTCAGTTCCAAGATGTTCCCCAGACTGTTATCCCCAAATTACACAAATGACAAGGAGACATATTGAGTGACCTGTGACATGACTTAAGGGAACAGGTACAGCCATTTGATTTATTCCTTTTTTTCATGGGGAGATACACCTGTGAAAACAGAGTTTTGTAGATCACACCACATCTATCTGAAGTCTTTGTTAATGATCCATATCTTATTTATAATTATCAGTTACTTAATTATTAAATATAATTATTTATAATTATAAATGTTTCCCTTCCGTGTGGCTCATTTGTTTTAAATGTGGTTAGAGTCCAATTGAATCCCACATTTATCAAGCACCTGCTATGGCTGGCATTGTACTCTGTGCTGGAGGTAAGATCAAGGTCAAGATTTCTTCATCAAGGAGCCCACTGTCTAGGAGAGTTAATTATGTTCTACTGTCATAAAAAAAAAACATAGCTGGAAATCTAGATGGAAAAAAGCAGTATATATAAAACTGTATGAGCTGAAGTGGTGCAGTCACACTAAAACATACATTCACAGAGCAAAAATCCCAGAAGGAAGCTCATTCATCCTGGTGAAAAATTATCTCTTGTTTGTGGATTCATGGGCACCTTTTCTATTTTCTATTTATTAGTAAACATATTTTTTTCTTCCAGATACACATTTTAAGAAATTACAGAGGTGATAAAAATGCTTGTTAAATATTTTTTTTTCATCAAGTGTAACAGAATATTAGAGAACTAAATTAAGTAGGGGTACCTGGGTGGCTCAGTCAGTTGAGCATCTGTCCTGTGCTTTCAGCTCAGGTCATGCTCTCACTGGTTTTGGAATTGAGTTCTACATTGAACAGGCTACATTGAACAAGTTCCCTGTTCAGTAGGGAGTCTCTACAGGATTCTGTCTCTTCCTCTCCACCTCCCACCTCTGGCACACGTGCATGTGTGCACTCTCTCTGTGTCTCTTGAATAACCAAAAAAAAAAAAAAAAAAGGACTAAAGAAAGTAAAATAAAAAGTGCAATGGTCTGTATGTGAGGCTTAGTTAAATAAAGGAATGAAAAAAGAAAGCCCTCATGCCCTGAGTGACATGAAATAAACAGAATAATTAGATAATCCATCAGTGCTGGTTTGAGATCTCTAAGATAGGAACTTTGGATTTAACTCAAGTGGTAATTTGACATTATTTTCAAATGTGGACTTTCTCTCAGTGTTTTTGTGCTCCATTTTATTATTATATGAAATTACACAGCAGGAAAAAGACCACCATTGGAAGTCTACTGTGCATGTGTTCTTAGTCTTATGAGACCATGTCAAGGAATAGAATACACTTCTATTATAACATATTTCCCCTTTGTTTAGTTATACTTTTATTAGTCTTGTGGTGGATATGTTACATCATAGATCTAAAATTCTGTGGTGTTCTTTAAAAGATAAGAGTGCAGTGTGAAAGTGATTTCTGCTCTGACCACCTTATTTTCTCCAGACTCATTCTTGCCTATAACCCCAGGCCACATACATATCCAAAATTCTTTAGGGATGTCATTTTTTGATACCCTACTAGAACCCAGAGATATTCTTTGAAGTAAAGAATAAAATGTCTTTGCATGTGTAGTATTAAGTATCCTTGTGTCATTCCAAGTAAGCTCATAAAGCTGGCCTGGACAGCCCTGGACTCCCTTATCTCTCAGATATCTTCCCATCTGGAATTGGGGAGATTTCAACAAGGGGGCTTGCTTGGTCCTTAGAGGAGAATGAATTGAGCCTTTCACGTCATCCTTGCCACCCAGACATAGCAGGGGCTAAAATGTTGGAATCTGTACTCCTGATTGCCTTGGTGGCTGAACAGGAAGCCTTCCTGTGACATCTTTTACATTTTCTTAGGTGAGAGAAGTTAGCTGTAGAAGGATAGGTTTCTGAGCTGTCCTATAGTTACATCTCATTTAAATTTGTAATATGAAGTGTTACAAACTTTGGGCAAGTCAGAATTTTTCTTCTTTTTTGCTACACCTCTGGGTCTTCTTTTTAGAAAGAAGGTGAAGGTGACCTGTTGTTATTTCCCCTGAGCATGGGACAGCATAGGTTGGGTCTCATGCCCAGGTGGATAAAGGTACGGGAGGGAGTAGCTGAGGCATGCATCCATGATGCAGAGATTAGGAATAGCCATGTGGCATTTGCTATCCAGGGGGCTTTCAGGACTAGGGGCGGGGGTAGGTGTGAGTGTTGTAGTGAGCTTAATAGCTCAGTAGACTAGAGATTCAAGCCCAGAAGAAATGAAAGCAAGAAAAAGCTAGGTCCCACAGTTCAGGCTATATTCCCACAGTTCAAATATATTGGATCCCTTTTATCACCTTTCCGTGAAGCCTTCCTGAAGCACTCATAAAAATTGAACATCCCCTGTCCCTAGCACTCCTGCATCACCTTTTAAGCTGGTTTTTTTTTTCCCATGGCACTTATATTCTCTGGCACATTGTGCATTTTACTTACTTTGTGTTTATTGTCTGTCTTTTCCTATGAAAGTGTAAGTTCCATGAGCTCAAGGATTCTTGTCTGTTTTGTTCAGTGCTTGGGCACATTAGTACTTTCCATGAATACTGAGTGAGTGAATGAATGAGAAAAGCAAATTGAGAAAGAAAACTTTTCTGAGAATGAGCCTTATGATCAAGAGAGGCCATGATGATGACTCTTGAGCCAAAAGGACTATCAGAGTGGGGCTCCTTGCACTGTTTTACCTGGAACGATCATTGGTGAGTGAATGCTGTTTAGAGGTTATTTTTGTGCACTGGGTGACAGAAGTCTGGCTCATAATCAGGCCGTCCTTTTGAGACTGTGTGAAATGAAAGCAAATGCTTAGCCCTCCAGAGCTGACTCAGGAGTAAGACAGTCTTACACGACTCCCATCCCTTTTAGGGGTTTGATCAGATTGAGTGAGCAATTTTTTACACAAAAAAGTGTAAGGTGGTGATAACAATCATCACTTTGACACAGTCACAACCCTCTGGAATAGTTGTATCCATCAGACTTCTATGTATCCAGATCCCCTGGGGAGCCTGGTAAAATGCAGACTGATGACGAGGTCCATGGTGGGGCCTGGGACCCTGCCGCTGTGACAGGTGCTGAATACTGCCACTCTGCTGCTCCAGGGGACAGGATAGAAATTAAGTCTTAGTCATGTCATCAGTTGCCTTCATTAAAAATAGTTCTGAATTCCCCTTGAATAGGCTAGGGACCATCATTTCAGGATGCTCTGATAGATGCTTTCCACTTCCATTCAAGTAGTTGTTGAGGCAGCATAAGCAAGCATCAAGACAACCAGCCTTCCCCAGTTTTGATTTTTCTGTAGTTGACCACTTGTCAGCACTCTTGTCAGGAACGGCTTTCAGTTCCAAGGCTTCTGAAGGCAGTTGTTGAATACCTGAAGTCTTAGCAGACTTACATTGGTTCCTTACATGGGAGAAGTGGTTGCAGCCAGTAGGGGGATGTGTGTATGTTAAGCCACGGATCAAGCTGGTCCCAGAGGAACCTGGGTGGGAATTAGAAGTCTGTTTTTATGGTACAGAGAAGCTCGCAGCACCTGACTCTCACTGTGAGGCTCACTACACCTTTGAAAGAATTACTGTCCTAGAAGATTTAGTTTTTTAAGAATTATTTATTTTATGAAGAGAGGTACAGGGAGGGGCTGTGGGGGAAGGAGAAGAATCCTCAAGCAGACTCCTGGATGAGTGGAGAGCCCAACTCGGGGCTTGGTCCCGGGACCCTCAGTACATGACCTGAGGTGAAATCAAGATTTGGACACTTAACTGACTGAGCCACCCAGGTGTCCCTGTCCTGGAAGATTTAATGAGGGAAAAAAGGAACATTCAAAACCATGGACATTTCAGAATTTGAGTCTGAGAGTCAAGCTCCCTTGTAAATCGATGATCTTATCTTATGTGCATCTCTCTTTTCCTGCCACATTCCAACATAGAATACAGTTGACCTTTGAACAACATGGGGGTTAGGGCTATGGAGCCTTCCCCCCACCCAACCCCTTGCCTCCATCTTCATGTAGTCAAAAATCTATATATAACTCTTGACCCTACCAAAACTTAACTACTAATAGCCTACTGTTGACCAGAAGCCTGACTCTTAATGTAAGCAGTCAACTAAACATATTTTGTATGTACATGTATTATACACTGTATTCTTACAATAAAGTGAGCTAGAGAAAAGAAAATGTTACTAAGAAAATGATAAAGGAAAATACCCTTACAGCTCTCTATTGTATATAATGAGGAAAATCTGCATGTTGGTGGGCCTGTGCCAAAAGTCCAAAGCCGTGTCCTTCAAGGATGTAGCCATGGACCTATCAGTGCTGCTGGTCTTGTACTATGATTCTTGGGTTCCCATGTCACCCAAACCATCCCACTTTTCTCTCTTGGGTTGCTCTCATCGGCTTTAAGAATGTTTGCATGTAGATTACCCTTTGTGTAGGAAACCTTCTCTGCTCTTGCCCCCCTTCTCTTTACCATTCCACCCTGAAATGGCTGTCCTTCCTCTGTGGTCTCATGGCCAGAACTGAATTATAGTTGATTCTCATTATTCACAGTAGTTATGTTCTGTAAAGTTGCTACAAACCCTCACTTCCCAAACTCAATATTTGCTCCTAGGGGAAATACAGGGTTAGGTTCCTGTGGGCCTCTGGTCACAGCATTTTCATCAAACAACATGTATCTTTGTTCTCTCTGTGTTTCTGTTTACAGGTGCCTTATATATTGTTAATTCATTAACAGTGACCCTCATGGCCAACAGCATGGTAATTCAAGCTGGAACAAAGCTAATCTAACACAAATACTTTCTTTCTTAATACACATTAGAGCCTTTCATCACTGAAGAATGCTAATGGGGCACCTGAGTGGCTCAGTTAGTTGAGCATCCGACTCTTGGTTTCAGCTCAGGTCTCAATCTCAGGGTTGTGAAATCGAGTCCTGCACCACACTCCACGCCTAGCATGGAATTTGCTTGGGATTCTCTCTCCCTCTCCTTCTGCCTCCCGCCATTCTCTCTCTCTCTCTCTCTCTCTCTCTCTCTCTCAAATAAATAATGTCAGCATTGAGGCAGAATATCCGCAAGCAACTGGGGTCAGCCAAAACACCTGTTCAGTTTCCTGATCATAGTATTAATAAATGAAGCATCTGAAGACTTGGTCTTGTTGTTTCCCCCCACCCCAGGTGAGAAGTTTTCCCTTGTTACTGTGTAAATTTTCATTGGGATTACAGGTACAGAATGAAGTCTTCTAAACCTTTTATGCTCATTAAAAAAAAAAACTGTTTTAAGAAAATAAGCTTTATTCTATACTATCCAAATTAAATAAAATCACTTGCTTTGAATAAAATATTCATCCGACTGGTATAAAGACTTTCAGGGGTTCATCTTCAGGTTTCTGATAGGTATGAAGCAGTTTTAGGGGCTTGGAAGCAGGACTAGAAGGAAAATTAGTAGAGATTATTACTTTTTATTCCAGAAAGTACCAGGATTGGTCTGTAGATCAAATGTCTGGGGAGGTGGGATGGGGGGAAATGCCTTTAAAAATGTGACTAGAAATGCCCCACAGACTGGCTTTCACCACTACCTGGGGAATATCCCCCATAGCAGTGAGCTACGTACCTCTGCAGAGAACAATGTTCTGTGTGTAGTTCATGCATTGAAAGAGATGACTATTGGATCTTTCTCTGGACATACTTTGAGATTCTCTTTGTATTTGGTAGAATGTGCTGTGCCTTTTAAAAAGACGTTTGCAATGAGGAGTGTTGCATTAGAGGTTCTTTCAATTTGCCAAGAGGAAATGGGATCTGGCTCTGTGATCCTGACCCCCCATTAAGACACACTGTTCCTCGAAGAGGCTCCGCCCACTTTTCCAGAGCAAATGTCAGAAGCCTGTGACTTTTTTACCAGGACGTGTAACTGTTGCTGTTGCCGTTGTTGTTTTAAGCTAATTTTTGTCGAAGTGCACACAGATTATAAGTAGATAAAGAATAAACTCAGCTGTGGTAAAATACCTGTGTAACTAGCACCCACATCAAGAATCATGCTTGAAAAACTCCATCAAAACCTTCACTTCTGTAGACCTTAAAATTTGTCCTGTTTCACCAAGTTCAATAGTAGGTGTGAGTATAAATAGTTAGAGGGCAAAGGGCAGAGCGTACTAGTTGGTGGTCTGTGGCATCGTGAATGGGTGTCAGGGGAGTGAAGGTACTGGCCCTTCAGCCCTCAGGCTGGTGGGGACGCATACCCCATGTCACGCCGGGCAGATGGCATCATTTGTGTGTCTCATGACATGAAATTTCTTCTGAAGTGCTACTTTACACAGTTTTTCTAAGACTGAGGTGGGATTTTAACTGAGTACTAAATGAGTAAGACCACCACATGGGAAGACCTAGGGGAGGAGTGCTCCAGAAGGGGGGTACAAGTGCAAGGGCCTTGAGGCATGAGTGCATTAATGTGTCCTCAGGATTGAGAGAGGGCAGCGAGTGGAACACAGTGACTGGGACTCTAATGATGGGGTGACCTCACTGAGAGGTGGGCAGGACCCAGGGGCCAGATCTCTGGGGCTTTGCCCTCACTGGGGAGGTTGGATTTTATACTGTTTTGGGAAGCCACTGCAGGTTTTTACACAGGGATATATCATGATCATAACAGAGAAATGTAGACCCATGGTGTTTGGATTCAGAGGGGAATTAGAAACAGACTGATCCCATTCTCTGCATCTTATTGGTGAAGGAAACTTTTCTGTGCCTTGCTGCTGTTGATATTTTTGATGGTGTCATTTTTTTCATCTGTAAAACCAAGAGGTTGTATGTGATGCTTTCTGATTTCTATTCAGCTCTAAAGATCTCGATCCCGGTATACCCCTCTCTTTTAGTGTCTTAGGACCACTGTAACAGATGACCACAAACCGGATGGCTTAAAACAACAGAAAGCTGTTCTGTCAAAAGTTCTAGAGGCCAGAAGTCCTCCACAGGGTTGGTTTCTTCTGGAGGTTTCAGGGGAGTATCTGTTCCATGCCTCTTTCCTAGTTTCTGGTGGTAATGAGCAATATTTGACATGCCATGGCCTGTAGATACATCACTCCAGGCTCTGCCACCATTATCACGTGGCCTTCTCTGTCTGTCTCTTCGTTCAGTATTATGGTAAGGACACCAGTCCCCCTGGAGTCACTGGATTGTGGGCCTGCCTGAACCCAGTATAATCTCATCTTGATTTGATTATATCTGCAAAGATCCTATTTCCAATAAGGTCATATTGACAGGTTCAGGGGGTTAGGACGTGAACATATCTTTGTGGGGGACACATTTCCACCCATAATACCTTTGTTCCACCACCTTCATAGTAATGCCTTTTCCATCTTGTTGACTGACTTCCACTGAGTTTAATGGAATCTGAACAGCCATTTTATCTGAACAGCTAAGAGGTCAAAATACTGCACCTCTGTTACTAAACAACACTGTCTGCCCTTTTCACATAGATGAAATGTAGAAATATTGTCAGAATTGTTCATATCTGACATACCCAAAATGCTGTGCTTCACAGAATCATTTTAGAGAAGAATATACCTGCCTCAGCCTTGAACCCATAATCCTCACTTCCCCATATCCTCTTCTATCCAACAGAATGGGGGGTTTTGTTGTTGTTGTTTGTTTTGTTTTCATTTTTGTGTATTTTTTACTTAACCAGCTATTTGGTTTCATTCAAATTACATATTTATTCTTTGCCTTGTACCAGAAACTATTTAAAGCCTGTGTGTGTGTGTGTGTGTGTGTGTGTGTGTGTGTGTTTGTATAAAACAACATGGTGTTAATTAAAGGTGTGGTGCAAGAAGGAAAAAAGCAACAAAATGAAAAGGGAGGAAAGAGGGAGCTTTGGATACATTGCATCATGCCAGGCAGGTCACAGATTTTACTTTCCTAATAGCCAGTATGGAGAGGGAGGCCTTCCAGTTTCACACTGCCCAGAGTTTTGTGGGGCTTGTTTTGAAATCGACTCTGAACATCAGTTTGGAGGATTGTAGTGAAGCATTTCAGTGAAAGCAGTTCTTCTGGGAGGCAGAGGGAGTACAGGGAAAAGTGGCAAGTTGATGGAACTCACATTTCCATCTCTGCTAATCTGATTCAGTCTGGCATAAATGCAAAACCATTTCAGAAAGGGATTGAGTCCATTTCTTTCAAACAGTTCTCCCCCGCCTCAAAGATTTTATTTATTTATTTGACAGACAGAGACCACAAGTAGGCAGAGAGGCAGGCGGTGGGGGGGGGGAGAGTAGGCTCCCTGCTGAGCACAGAGCCCAATGTGGGGTCCTATCCCAGGACCCTGAGATCATGAGCTGAGCTGAAGGCAGAGGCTTAACCCACTGAGCCACCCAGGCAGTTCTTTATGAACATTGTACCTTTCTTAATCTGTTTATCACATTCACAAGTAAATAGTAACCTCTCTGGATTTGGGTAGGCCTTCATTCACCTGCCTGAGGCATGCTCTAATGTACGTGGGATTACCATAGCAATTTTTTTAATATGAGGTCATTTACTTTGCTCTAAACTGTGTGTGTGTTTGTATATGTAGTGCAGCTACATATGTGTGTCATGCTGGGGTTGGGGGGGCTTATTTTTGAATATTCATTCAAATTCCTGTACTTAACAGAGTTACAAAGAGAAGTGGTGATAGTCAAAATGCAGAAATATTCACTAATGATCAAACCACTTAATTTAGTCCCCATTCTAACATATCATTTCCTTCCTAGCGTCCTACCCACCCATTTAGCCAGTGTTTTTGTTGTTCTGCTTCTTGTTGATCGCTGACACTGTACAGTGCAAATAAATTGCAAATTGGGCAGAAGATCAAGGATTTCACAAGGGCAGTGAAAGTGATACAGGAGTTGTACTTGAAGGACGCACAGAACCACTGACACTGAGGCTTGGAATTGTGGGATTAGTTAATAATTGAAGAAGGAAACTCTACAATAATAGGGGCATTAATGGGAAGTCTTTAAATGCCAAAAGAATCACTTGAGTATCATATCAGTTACTATGTCAGTTACAGTCAGTTACTATGAGATTGATAGTGGATCTGCTATTGCAAGAAGTGGTGAAACAGAAAACTGTTGATGCCTTGGTGATTATTTGTTTTCTGATTTGCTCTAAAAGACTGACCTAAAGTGATGAATGTCACATAGCACTACACTGGAATCTTGCTAGAACAAAATTGTTAAAAACACAATATTTGGTTTGCTCTTTGTTCATTGGAGGAAATGGTACATAGTTGCAGTTATAACCTACATATTAAATCATTAAGTATTTTATGAACTTGTTGGTGTTGTTTGTAACTTTTTTTTTTTGAAGGTGAAATCTTAACCTTTTTTTGGTTACTATTTACTATTTTATTTTGGTCTTTTATGTTGATTACCTTAAGTGACCTTTTTTTGGTCTTAATTTATCTTATATTAATGAGCATCTCCACTCTTTG
Source organism: Taxidea taxus jeffersonii (assembly GCA_003697995.1). NCBI lineage: Eukaryota > Metazoa > Chordata > Mammalia > Carnivora > Mustelidae > Taxidea > Taxidea taxus. Next base: position 41,088 of record ML110124.1, on the reverse strand, counting down.
TTTCAGCCATAAGGGGTATAGTATGTTGGAGAGTATCCCCTCAAAATTCCCAGAACCTGAATATATGACCTTATTTGGAAATAGGGTTATTGCAGATTTTAAGTCATAGTTAAAATGAGGTCATGCTGGAGTATGGTGGCCCCTTAATCCAGTAAGACTGGTATTCTTGTAAGGAGAGAAGAGACACAGAGATACTTCCAGAGGGAAGACAGCCTGTAAAGAAACAGACACAACAGAAAGAGTGCCTTGTGATGACAGAGGCAGAATTTGGAGTAATGAGGTCTAAAGCCAAGGAACGCCCAGGGTTGCCAGCAACATGAGAAGCCAGAGGCATGGGACAGGTTCTCCCTCAGAGCCTTAGAAAGGGCTTCTAGTCCTAGCAACAGCAATCAGACAACAAAGAGAAAAAAAAGGTATCCAAATTGGCAATGAAGAAGTCAAACTCTCTCTCTTTGCAGATGACATGATACTTTATATGGAAAACCCAAAAGACTCCACCCCCAAACTACTAGAACTCATACAGCAATTCAGTAATGTGGCAGGATACAAAGTCAATGTACAGAAATCAGTTGCTTTCTTATACACTAACAATGAAAACACAGAAAGGGAAATTAGAGAATTGATTCCATTTACTACAGCACCAAGAACCATAAGATACCTGGGAATAAATCTAACCAAAGAGGTAAAAGATCTGTACTTGAGGAACTACAGAACACTCATGAAAGAAATCGAAGAAGACACAAAAAGATGGAAGACCATTCCATGCTCTTGGATTGGAAGAATAAACATTATTAAAATGTCTATACTGTCTAGAGCAATCTATATTTTTAATGCCATTCCAATCAAAATTCCTCTGGTATTTTTCAAAGAGCTGGAGCAAATAATCCTAAAATTTGTATGGAATCAGAAGAGACCCTGAATTGCTAAGGAAATGTTGAAAAAGAAAAAATGGCAACATCACCTTGCCTGATTTCAAGTGTTACTACAAAGCTGTGATCACCAAGACAGTATGGTACTGGCATAAAAACAGACACATAGGCCAGTGGAACAGAGTAGAGAGCCCAGATATGGACCCTCAACTCTATGGTCAAATAATCTTCGACAAAGCAAGAAAAAATATACAGTGGAAAAAAGACAGTCTCTTCAATAAATGGCTGGGAAAATTGGGCAACTATATGTAGAAGAATGAAACTCAACCCTTCTCTTACACCGTACACAAAGATAAACTTGGGATGGATAAAAGACCTCAAGGTGAGACAGGAATCCATCAGAATCCTAGAGGAGAACATAGGCAGTAACCTTTTCGATATTAGCCACAGCAACTTCTTTCAAGATATGTCTCCAAAGGCAAAGGAGACAAAAGCGAAAATGAACTTTTGGGACTTCATCAAGATCAAAAGCTTCTGTACAGCAAAGGAAACGGTCAACAAAACAAAGAGGCAACCCACGGAATGGGAGAAGATATTTGCAAATGACAGTACAGACAAAAGGTTGATATCCAGAATCTATAAAGAATTTCTCAAACTCAACCCACACAAAACAGATAATCATGTCAAAAAAATGGGCAGAAGACTTGACACAGACACTTCTCCAAAGAAGACATACAAATGGCTATCAGACACATGAAAAAATGTTCATCATCACTAGCCATCAGGGAGATTCAAATTAAAGCCACATTGAGATACCACCTTACAGCAGTTAGAATGGCCAAAATTAGCAAGACAGGAAACAATGTGTGTTGGAGAAGATGTGGAGAAAGGGGAACCCTCTTACACTGTTGGTGGGAATGCAAGTCGGTGCAGCCACTTTGGAGAACAGTGTGGAGATTCCTTAATAAATTAAAAATAGAGCTTCCCTATGACCCTGCAATTGCACTACTGGGTATTTACCCCAAAGATACAGATGAAGTGAAAAGAAGGGCCATCTGTACCCCAATGCTCATAGCAGCAATAGCCATGGTCGCCAAACTGTGGAAAGAACCAAGATGCCCTTCAACGGACGAATGGATAAGAAAGATGTGGTCCATATACACTATGGAGTATTATGCCTCCATCAAAAAGGATGAATACCCAACTTTTGAATCAACATGGACGAGACTGAAAGAGATTATGCTGAGTGAAATAAGTCAAGCAGAGAGAGTCAATTATCTTATGGCTTCACTTATTTGTGGAGCAAAACAAATAACACAGAGGACATGGGGAGATGGAGAGGAGAAGGGAGTTGAGGGAAATTGGAAGGGAACTTGAACCATGAGAGACTATGGACTCTGAAAAATATTCTGAGGGTTTTGAAGGGGTGGGGGGTGGAAGGTTGGGGTAGCCAGGTGGTGGGTTTTATGGAGGGCACGTATTGCATGGAGCACTGGGTGTGGTGCATAAACAATGAATTCTGTTATACTGAAAAGAAATTAAATAAATAAAAAAAGAAAAAAAAAACTAATGCATTATCTTTCATGTCAGGCTCCATAAGTTTGCTTTGTACAGAGGATTCTGAAGCTTGGAACTGGTTCTTCTCAATAGACAGGAATTATGATTATATGCCATTATTATCAGTACCTTTTAAAAAGAAAGTTGTTGTACTATTTGTCCCCCGACAGAACCTGGTGTGTGTGTGTGTGTGTGTGTGTGTGTGTGTGTGTGTGTGTGTGTGTTTCTGTGTGTTTGTGTGTGTCCTTTGAAATTCAAAGGCCAAGTCAGTGTATTCCATCATCCGGTATGAAATGTTTGTTCAATTGCCTCACTGGCACCCTGTCTTAAGTTATCAGTTGCTGGCTCTAGTGGCAGTATGTCATGCCTGGCAGGTTAGTGGGTTTTGGAAGAGGAAATGAAACCTAGTCACTTACTATGAGATTTATAGATTTGCTATTGCAAGAAGTGGTGAAAAGTTGATTGACAGTTGGAGACAAAATTCTATGACAAAAACCAGGATGTATGCTTTGTATTTATACACAGGTTTTCCTACATTTTAGGGTTAATTTTGCACTTTGTTTTGGTTCTTTCATAAGGCCGTTCAGTCCCCTACCCTTTAACACAGTCACCAAGATATGAAATAATTGATGGAATTTTCTGTTAGCTTAGCCATGGTAAAGGCATGCACTTCCCGCTGTGACTGTTACTCTGTTGTGGTAGTTGTATTCACTGGAACTTGTCAAAGAGCCATTTCTTATAAAAAAAAAAAGCCTCCAAGTAAGATATTATTTCTCATATATAAACAGAATGAAAGCTTTTTTACAAGTTACATGGTAGCGTTACATTTCCAAAAACTTTCTAAGGAAAACCTGTTTTGAGTATTTTATTAAAATATGACATCACTGTGATCCAATCATTGTGTCTCTTTGAAAGGATGAATCTCGGGGTGCCTGGGTGGCTCAGTGGGTTAAAGCCTCTGCCTTCGGCTCAGGTCATGATCCCAGGGTCCTGGGATCGAGCCCTGCATTGGGCTCCCTGCTCAGTGGGGAGACTGCTTCCTCCCCTCTCTCTGCCTGCTTGTGATCTCTGTCTGTCAAATAAATAAATGAAATCTTTAAAAAATAAAATAAAATAAAGGATGAATCTCTTCACTCCTGATTGAATATATTCTTAGCCAGTAGGTGCTCTTCACTTAGATATAAAATGTATACTCTAAGTACAAGAGTAAGTCAGTGTATTCATGGCTTTGTATCCAAATGTACCTGGTTTTTGTAAGCATTCTAGGTAACTAATAATGTCACTTGATTGACAGAGGTTTATTTTTAAGATTTTATTTATTTATTTGACAGAGATCACAAATGGGCAGAGGCAGGCAGAGAGAGAGGAAGAAGCAGGCTCCCCGCTGAGTAGGGAGCCCAATGCAGAGCTCGATCCCAGGACCCTGAGATCATGACCTGAGCCAAAGGCAGCGGCTTAACCCACTGAGCCATGCGGGTGCCCCTTGACAGAGTTTTTTGACATGAACTAGCTGGTCTGTTTCGAGTGTGACAGCCGAAAAACTACTAACTACATTATTGAGGTGCTTTCTGAGATGGAAAAGGCCATGTGGAGTTAGGTTCTAGAATTTACAAGGAGTGGCAGACTTAGAACCAACTCTAATTGTACCAGTGGTTGAAAGAACAAAAAGGCTCCTCTTTCATGGCTTGATTTTTTTGTTTTCTCCAAATGAACAGTTTTTTTTTAAAGTAAACAATGATTGCTACAATATTTCTATTCAAAATAATTGAATAGAAACAAACCCAGCTTTCATAACTTGAGCCATTAGGTCACATTCTACATCAGTGATGTTTTGAAATTTTTAATTCCTTTTTATTCTAGCATTCCTTAGGTGGTGAATTCAGAATGCTCTTCCATAAACTTAAGGTTTCTGTACAACTTTAATATTAATTTAGGAAACTAGCCAGCTTGAAGTAGTAGTAAAAGTGGGATAAATAAGAAATAGAGATGAGTTAGCATGATGAAGAATCATAGATGAACACAGAATTCATTTTTTACATGCTTTATTTTTTTAAAAAAGATTTATTTATTTCATAAAGAGAGAAAGAGAGCATGAGTCAGAGCGACAGAGGAGAAAGTATCTTGAGCAGACTCTGTGCTGACCATGGAGCCCAACATGGGGCTCAATCGCATGACCCTGAGATTATGACCTGAGCTGAAACCAAGAGTTGTATGCTTAACTCACTGCGCCGTCGAGGTGCTTCTATTTTTTTTAACATATTTTATATAAACCAGTCACTTTAAATGTAACACAGCACTTAAAATGAGAAATAAACTACAGGATAAAATTCGCATTGCTCAGTAACAGGCACGGGTCCTCTTAGGGTCACATGGCTCATCTGAGCCACTTTCCTGCCTGTCAGGGTGGATCCTTTTTAGTCTCACATATGTGGGGTAGGCTGGGTCTGAAAAGAGCCAGAGTTACCGGTGAGAGGCTTTGAAATTCCAAATGTGTTCTGTTTCACATGACAGATACAGTAGAGTAGACAATAACAAAGATCCAGATAGTTTCATCTTGAGAGTCGATACATCTACTCTCTTCACTGTTTCCACAAAAATTATCCAGATGTTTTCTTCCAGTTCTAAGCCTCTGTCATTCAGGCTCAGAAGTGTACTTCATTGAAGCTTGCTAAGCTAAACCATCAGTTTGCAGACGTCTGTGCCTGTACCTGTCAGAACTTGCTCATTTGGAAGATGTTGAATAGAGCTCCAGCTGGCGAGAAGTGAAGAATGTGGTCTTGGGACTGAAAACTTCAGAGCCTAGCTATTTGTGGGAGGCCCTGTGGCAGAGGAGGGAGCGCCTTGGAGCTCTAAAGCCCAGGTTTCCGATCTTCACTGTGCCTCATTAGCTGGGTGAACTTCAGCAGGTTTCATACCCCTCCAACCTTCTGTTATGTCATCTGTAATGTGGACAGAGATGAAAAGGACCTGTGAGGTTGTCATTTGGAGCAAGCGTTTGTGGATCATCATTTTTTGTATATTGACGGAAGTATTTGTCATGGCTTGTAAGGATGTGAGATGTGTGGTCACTGAAGTAAGCTTTTATCTTAAAATTTTATTTCTAATATTATGATTTAGTAAGAGGCATGGTCTTCTTTCTCAGATTCCTTGCTCTTTCTTTCTTAAAACTGTAGGTTACCACCCTGAGAAGACCTGCTTCAGTTGAAAAAGATGGCAGTGAACGAGTTCCTGGGCTGACAGGGCTGCTGGGCAGACACGTCTCAGACTAGTCCACTACCTCGGACCAAATTCTTTACCAGTGGTCATTGACCATGGACACCCAGCTTGGATGTGGATGTAAATTACATTGTAACCATCTTACTCCATAACTGCGCTCCTTGAGATGTCTCAAACTGGTGAGAGCATCCAGAGTTTATAACCCTTTGGTGAATCATAAGCTGACGTCAGCTGATCTTATCCTGGTTTTTGTCTTTACCCTAGCCCCCTTCCTTTTCCCAAGCTCTGGGGATTCCAGCCCTGACACTTGGGGGTTTCCTTGCATAAAAGAATGTTGCCCTCCAAGATCGCTGTTGCCCGAGGGCATGTCCCCCACTCGCTATGCCTTGCCCCTATCCATGGATGGTGCCTGTGCTCACGGAGGTCCAGCAGAGGGGACAGAGTTTCCTTGCACCAAGTCATTATCATGGCGCATATTCTGAGACCAAAGGGTCTCAGATACATCGAGGCAGTCAGGTGAAAAATACCACCTTTGTTCACTCATTTCCATTGCCCCACCAGTCACTTCAGCTCCAGTGAAATGAAGCTTCATTTTCTCAATGTTATAGGATGGACTGCTCTTTCAGGAGTGAACTTGCCATGTGAACTCACCCTCCTTCAGTGTGTCTCAAAGCCGCTAAATGTTCTGTATGCTCATTTTACCTTCAAAAGTAGAGACACAGGGGTGCCTGGGTGGCTCAGTGGGTTAAAGCCTCTGCCTTCGGCTCAGGTCATGTTCCCAAGGTCCTGGATCAAGCCCCACATTTGGCTCTCTGCTCAGCAGGGAGCCTGCTTCCTCCTCTCTCTCTCTGCCTGCCTCTCTACCTACTTGTGATCTCTCTCTCTCTCTCTCTCTCTCTGTCAAATAAATAAATAAAATCTTAAAAAAAAAAGTAGAGACACATAGAAGCCATGTTAACGTCCTGACCACTTTCACTCACTGCCACCCATTTCCATTGTCACTTCCAATTTTCCTCTCTGGGAGAGTGAAGATAGGGTTTTGGACACTCAGAGTATGCTTCTCATTGCTTCTTTCATGACAAAAGGAAAAAAAAAACTAATTTATCCAAGTTCAAAAGTTTATATTTAGTATAAGGTAATGTTTCAAATTTAGAAAAATACCCTCTGACATAACACGAAACAGTGTTCCGATAAAAATAAAAAGTACTTCGTGGTGCTCTCTGTAGTACCGCATTTTATTTTTTGTATATTTAAAACTTTTGAATAGGTATTAACGTTCACAGAGGTTTAAAAATAATATGCAGTCAAAAGCCTCCCTTTTGCCGTCATCATCCTCCACCTTTCTAGTCCCCGCCCCTTCCCCCCACATAAGCTAGTGTTTTCTATAGCTTTCCAGGTTTATGGGTAGGTATACAAGCAAATAGATGTGTTTTTATTTCCTTCTCTTTTTTTTAACATAAAAGATAGCATATACATATGGCATGCCTTTTGCTGTTGCTATGGGACAGGATAACTGGGTTAGCCCATGAACAGCTTTGTTCCTTACCCAGCCATAGACTCTTCCTTTGCTTGGAGAGGAGAGTCCATAACTTGTTTAACCAGTCCCATAATCATGGGCATTTGGTTGTTTCCCATTTTCGGGTAAGGAAAACAATGCTGGAGTAAATAACCTTGGCCTCTGTCCTGTAGCTTATGTGTTTAATTTCCAGATGCGGCATTGCTGGGTCAAGGGTATGTACATTTTCAATTTTGTAAGCTATTGCCAATGTCTCCTTCACAGGGGTGGGAGCTGTTTAATTTCTCCTCAGCAGTATAGGGAGGTGCCGTTTCCACAGCCTGGCTAGTCATGCTAGGCTAGTGTTTGGACGTTTGCCACTGTGATAAATGAAAAATGCATCTCAGTGTGACTTTAGCTTGTACTTCTCTTATTTGACTGGAGTTGAACATTTTTTTGTACGTTTTACAGGTATTTATATTTCTTTTTGTGGGAATTATCTGCTTATGTCTTTTGTCCATTTTTCTGATGAACTGTTATAGCCCATTTTTAGGAACCCTTTTGAGGAGATTAGGCCTTGCTCTGTGACATGAGTTACCAATATTTTCCTCAATTTTGATTTAGCCCTTTGACTTGATGATGTTTTGTTGTTGTTGTTTTTGGTCTTACAGAACTTTGGTGGGTTTTTTTGTTTGTTTGTTTGTTTGCTTGTTTGCTTGTTCTTTGTTTTGATGGAATTTGTCAGGCTTTGCTTCTCTTTTGTGGCTTCCGGATTTTTTAAAAGATTTTATTTATTTATTTGACAGAGAAAGAGAGCACAAGCCGAGGGAGTGGCAGAAGGAGAGGGAGAAAAAGTCTCCCCGCTGAACAGGGAGCCCTATGTAGGTGTCGATCCCAGAACCCTGGGATCATGACGTGAGCCAAAGGCAGATACTTAACTCACTGAGCCACACAGGTGCCCCGTGGCTTCTGGATTTTAAGTTGTAGTTAGAAAGGGCTTCCTCATTCTAGGGGCATAGAGGGAATCTCCTGCATTTCCTTGTAATATGTTATTTGCTTCATTTTTTTTTTTTTTACATTTATAGCTTTGATCTATTTTGGGATTTATCTCAGTGTCACCTGAAGTATGGATCTAACTTTATTTAGTTGTTCCTGGGCCAATTAATCAATATTCCTAATATTTCTTCAAATGGCTTTGAAATCCAAAACGTTAGCAGCTCTTGCAGAAGCCTTAAAGGAAGTGTTCCTGACAAAGGCCCAGCTGGGCCTAGACCTGGAAGAGCTGGAAGCCATGGCACTTCTTGTGCAGGAGGAGGAAATGGCATTAAAAGCAGCCCATCCCGTGTCCAGGCAGCATACCCCTTCCTCCAGTCCTGAGGCCAGTGATTCTGAGGAATCAGACAGCCCCACATCCTCTGAGACTGAAGGTTTGGACTCAGAACAAGGGGAGCTCACAGGCAGTGAATCTGAACCAGCAGATCCCTTGTGAGGTCACTCTCTGGACAAGAAGCAGCGCCCAGCTTATTGTTGCCGGTGGGGTGTGCAGAAACTCAGCCACCGAGACATCAGATGGCACACCTGGAAAGCCACCTGCCTCTTCCCAGGCTCTTAGAGGGTGCCGGCCACTGATAGAGGAGCTTGGAGAGCACCTGACTCCACCATTCACGTTTCTGAACCTGAGGACTCGGCTGCTGGAAGCCACGGCACCGTGCGGGGCGGAGTTGACTGGCAAACACTGAGTGATGGACACTAAGAGGTTTTCCCCACCATTGAGAATTAGATGAGATTTGGTTTCCTTTACTTAATGGTAATCCTTCATTTTCACTTTGTCCTTTCTCTTAGTGTGTACAACAGTGTTTTTCAGTGAGCTGATGTTGATATCTGTTGGTTTTCTTGGTATGACTTTAAAAATAAAGTTTTAAAGTATTTTTTTGCCAAGGTGTAACTAATATTTAAGAAGAAATAACAGCTGGGCCAGAATCTCTGGAATGCAGAACCCATTAACATGGTTTTCTTCAAGATTTTATTTTTAGGCACCCTCTATACCCAATGTGGGGCTCGAACTCACAACCCTGAGATCAAAAGTCACAAGCTTTACCAGCCAGCCAGGTGCCCCCAATAATACTTTTAGTAGCCTCACCAAGGGACACTTAATACAATAAACTGTATGTATTTAAAATGTACAGTGTGGTACATGTTCACATATATATGCACGAAATGAAGTCATCACTGTAGCCAAGATTCTGTTCTTACCCATCATTCCCAAGTGTCCCCATCCCCTTTTGTTACCCCTCCCCCCTTCCCCCACCTACCACCCACCCCTCCACTCCCCAGCAAGCACTGATTAGCTCTGATACCAAACATTAGTTTGTGTCTCCTAGGATTTAATGTAAATTGAATTTATAGTAATATGTACTCTCATAAAAATTAGGCTTATTTCACTCACTGTAATTATTTTCAGATTTGTTGGTGTAGCTTGTATTCAAGAGGGCATTTTTAAAATTTTTTTTATTTTTAAAGATTTTATTTATTTATTTATTTGACAGACAGAGATCACAAGTAGGCAGAGAGGCAGGCAGAGAGAGAGGAGGAAGCAGGCTCCCTGCTGAGCAGAGAGCCTGATGACCTGAGCCAAAGGCAGAGGCTTTTAACCCACTGAGCCACCCAGGGGCCCCTCAAGAGGGCATTTTTAAAAAGGTTTTTCTTTTTTCCCATATCTGAGGAGCATTTCATTGGATAGATTTTTCCAATCACCTACTGATGGACATTTGGTTTGTTTCCAGCTTTGGGCTGTTACAAATAAAGCTGCTATGAACATTTGTGTACAAGTCTTTGTGCAGAGATATGCTTGCATTTCTCTTAGGTAAATATCCAGTGGTGGAATGGCTGAGCCATATAGTAGGTGTATGTTTAACAGTTTAAGAAACTGCCAGACTGTGTCCCAACATGGCGGCACCGGCTCTCATTTCCACCCTTAAAGTAGACTTCCAGGTCCTGCACATTCTTGTCATCACTGAATGTGATCCATTTGTACCATTTTAATAAGAGTGAGGGCGTATTTTACTGTGGTTTTAGTTTGCATTTTTTAAGACTTCTGTTGGTGAGCCTCTTTTCAAATGCATATTTGTCATCCACAAATCTTTGGTGAAGTGTTTTTTCAAATCTCTTGCCATTTTTTTTTTCAAAGGCTGGGTTGCTTGTTTTCTTATTTTGGGGTTTTGTGAGTTCTATATAAGTTCTGGATACAGATCCTCATTATGAGTCATCTCTGCACACCTTGTAACCTTCGATTGGGTGCCACACGTTATAAATTTCACCTTGCTGAACATGTAGTCTTACCTTCTTCAGCTTTGTTTGGGGATTCAGTTAAGTTACTTGGAAATAGTTCACGTGTGTTCACAGGTTTCATTATTATGCATACTTAAGGTTTTCTATACAGGGGCGCCTGGGTGGCTCAGTGGGTTAAGCCTCTGCCTTCAGCTCAGGTCGTGATCCCAGGGTCCTGGGATCCAGCCCCGCATTGGGCTCTCTGCTCAGCGGGAAGCCTGCTTCCTCCTCTCTCTCTGCCTGCTTCTCTGCCTATTTGTGATCTCTGTCTGTCAAATAAATAAATAAAATCTTTAAAAAAAAAAGAAAGGAAGGTGTTCTATATATATATTTTGTCCATTTTTTTAGCAAAAAAATTCTAGACAAGTAAAGAAGTGGGTTTGTATGTTCCATATCTCTGCCCCAATGCTTTAGATCCACCCGTTGAATGACAGTTGTAATACGTTCTGAACTATAAAAGGACACCTGGGCACTCCCTGCGCCACCAAGACTACCATTCCCAAAAAGGATTCTTACTCCTGTGCCAGAGTCTGCATTTGGTGGATGTAGGGGCTATCCAAAGAGTCCTCCTGTGGGCTGAGGGGCGACTGGGCAGACGTGCCAATGAGCAGGAAGGTTGTTAGCGAGCTGACAGGAGTGGCGTCACTGAGCCAGTAGAACCAGCCCCTCTCACCTGCATCTCAGAGGCTCTTGGTTTCCCTAGGCATCTGTGGACCATGCTTCCATCTCTCCTCGAGGCACAGCATCCCGGAACCCCCGTGCCCAAGGCCAGTGGCCTGAGGATGCCCTCTTTACCTCCTGCTTTTCCTCCTGGACACAGATGACAAGGGAGTGCGTGGCTCTTGTGAAGATGCTTTTTTGTGCAGAGACAACTGCGGGGCGGGGCTCAGGGACCTCCATCCCTGGGGGGCTGGGGCCTCCGTGGGAGGCAGGCCTGTGTCTCAGGAATACAGTCGTTCTCCAAAAGGTAACTGTCACATCATGCGCCCCACATTTCACACTTATGAGGAGCCCAGAGTGGGGCTTCATTCATGGAGCTGCTAATTATCTCACCTGTGCTGTGCGTGGGGCCTGGGGATAGAGGGAGTGGGCATGCAGCCTAAAGCAGGCAGATGGGGTGCGGCCTTCTTGGGGCTAAAGTCTTGCTGGAAGACCGATGTGAAGCAAGTAAGTGTAGAGTTGATGGGGGAGAAGTTCTCAGAACCACAGTCCCTCATGCTTCCTCTCCTCTTCCAATTTCCCCCAATTCACTTTTCCTTTCCTTCTACTAATGTCCTCCATGTAATTTCTTATGCACCACAAGTGAAACCATATGATAATTGACTTTCTCTGCTTGACTTATTTCCCTCAGCATAATCTCCTCCAGTCCTCCATGTTGATACAAAAGTTAGCTATTCATCCCTTCTGAGGGCTGCATAATATTCCATCGTATACATGGACCATATCTTCTTTATCCATTGTCTGTTGAAGGGCTTTGTGTCTCTTTCCACAGTTCGGTGATTGTGACCATTGCTGCTATGAACATTGGGGTACATATGGCCCTTCTTTTCACCACATCTGTATCTTTGGGGTAATACCCTGTAGTGCAGTTGCAGGGTCACAGGGTAGCTCTATTTTTATTTTTTAAAGGAATCTCCACACTGTTTATCCAAAGTGGCTGCAACAACTTGCATTCCCACCAACAGTGTAAAAGGATTCCACTTTCTCCATATCCTCTCCAACCCAGGTTGTTTAATGTCTTGCTAATTTTGGCCATTCTAACTGGGGTAAGGTGGTATCTCAATGTGGTTTTGATTTGAATCTGCCTGATGGTAATGATGATGAACATTTTTTCATGTGTCTGCTAGCCATTTGTATGACTTCTCTGGAGAAGTGTCTGTTCATGTCTTCTGCCCATTTTTTGATGAGATTATGTTTTTTCGGTGTTGAGTTTGAGAAGTTCTTTATCGATTTTGGATAACAGCCCTTTGTCTGTAGTGTCATTTACAAATGTCATCTCCCATTCCGTGGGTTGCATCTTTGATTTGTTGGCTCTTTCCTTTGCTGTGCAGAAGCTTTTGATCTTGATGAAGTCCCAAAAGTTCATTTTTGCTTTTGTTTCCTTTGCCCTTGGAGACATGTCTTGAATGAACTTGCTGTGGATGATATCAAAGAGGTTACTGCCTTTGTTCTCCTCTAGGATTTTGATCAATTCCTGACTCATACTGAGGTCTTTTATCCATGTCGAGTGTAGCTTTGTGTATGGTGTAACAGGATGGTCAAGCTTCATTCTTCTCTATATAGCTGTCCAATTTTCCCAGCACCATTTATTGAAGAGACTGTCTTTTTTCCACTGCATGTTTTTTCCTGCTTTGTGGAAGATTATTTGACTGTAGAGTTTTGGATCCATATCTGGGCTCTCTCCTCTGTTCCACTGCTCTATGTGTCTGTTTTTGTGCCAGTACCATGCTGCCTTGGTGATCATGGCTTTGTAGTAAAGCTTGAAATCAGGCAACATGATGCCCCGGTTTTGTTATTCTTTTTGAACATTTCCTTAGAAATTTGGGGTCTTTTCTGGTTCCATACACATTTTTGGATTGTTTGTTCCAGCACTTTGAAAAATGACCGGGATGTAATTGAAAGTATAGATTGCTCTGTGCAGTACAGACATTTTAACAAATTTTATTCTTCTGATCCATGAGCATAGGAATGCTTTTCCATCTTTTTGTGTCTTTTTCAATTTCTTTCATGAGTGTTCTTTAGTTCCTCAACTACAGGTCCTTTGCCTCTTTGGTTAGGTTTATTCCAAGGTATTTTGTGGTTCTTGGTGCTATAGTAAATGGAATCAATTCTGTAATTTCCATTTCTATATTTTCATGGTTAGTGTATAAGAAAGCAATGAATTGCTGTGCATTGATTTTGTAACCTGCAACATTACCGAATTGCTGTATGAGTTCTAGTAGTGTGGGGGTGGCTTCTTTTGGGTTTTCCATATAAAGTATCATGTCATCTGCAAAGAGAGAGAGTTTGACTTCTTCCTTCCCAATTGTATACCTTTTATTTCGTTTTGTTGTCTGATTGCTGTTTCTAGGATGTCTAGTACTATGTTGAACAACAGTGGTGAGAGTGGGCATCCTTCTTGTGTTCCTGACATCAAAAGGAAGGCTGTCTGCTTTTCCCCATTGAGAATCATTTTCACTGTGGTTTGTTCATTGATAGATTTGATGAAGTTGAGGAATGTTCCCTCTATGCCTACATTTTGAAGGATTTTAATCAGGAACAGGTGCTGTATTTTGTCAAATGCTTTTTCTGCATCAATTGAGAGGACCATATGGTTCTCTCTTCTCTCATTGATTTGTTCTATCACATTGATCGATTTGCCAATATTGAACCACTCTTCCATTCCAGAGATCAATCCCACCTGGTCATGGCAGATCATCTTTTTAATGTACTGTTGGATCCTATTAGCTAGGATCTTGTTGAGAATCTTGGTGTCCATATTCATCAGGGATATTGGCCTAAATTCTTCTTTTTCATGGGATCTTTACTGGTTTGAGGACCAGGGTAATGCTGGTTTCATAGACAGAGACAGGAAGTTTTCATTCTCTTTCTATTTATCTATTTATTTTCCTTCTGTTTTCTGTTTATCTAAAGAACCACTTGAGCATTGGCACAGGATCATCACTGTGAAAGCTCCTACAAATGCTAGTATGGCAATTTTTTTAAAGATTTTATTTTTATTTATTTATTTGACAGACAGAGATCACAAGTAGGCAGAGAGGCAGGCAGAGAGAGGGGAGGAAGCAGGCTCCCTGCTGAGCAGAGAGCCTGATGCGGGCTCGATCCCAGGACCCTGGGATTATGACGTGAGCCGAAGGCAGAGGCTTTAACCCACTGAGCCACCCAGGCGTCCCTAGTATGGAAAATTTTTAACTTATGTTTATGGTACTTTCCCAAAGGCCAGTCCCATAGGTAATGCCCAGAGGTCAAGACAAGGATTGTGAGTAATGAGCATCCACTTGGACCCTGTGTCTTCTCTTGAGGGAAGCCTGGTGCTGCTTAGGCCTCAGGAGTTTATTGTACACCCAATGGTACCTCAATAAACCCGGGGAGAATGTCATCACCACTGAAAAACCTGTTCACAGGGTTGTAAATGAACAAAAGCCATACTTCAGAATCTCTGTTACTGAGTCAGTAGTAACTTCATCTAACAATAAACCTCACCTCTGAGCAGGCTTTAGATTTCCCTCATGGCATTTGATCTAGCTTGAGTAAAGAAAAGGCACCATCATGGTCTTTGTGTGCTATATATGGGAACAGAGACTTGACTATGTAGGCACATGGCCAGCATGTGAGAAACAGGGCACTGAAGTTTTGGTGCCTTGTTTAAGAAGCCCATGCACTTTCTCTCACATCTCCACTGCCTGAGGAGTGAGATGTGAGCGAGTCCCTTCCAGGGACTGTAAATTTCTACTCTGAGTTTGGCATCAACTGTGGCTTTAGTCCTTGATCTGGAGCTTCCTGTGGAGAGCACATGCCAGGTGCAAGACACCAGGTCCCGTCCTTGCTCAGCATTCAAGTACTTTAGCATCCAGTGGGTATTTCCCACACTGATGCTTCGCTGTTTCTCCTTCCCTCACCCCCAACCTCTTGATTACAGGCAGTTCCAGAGTTAATCTTCCCATAGTCTTCAAAGTCTGGAGATCTGGGGCAGTGTTCCTTGCTGTGGCAGTCAGGCCCTGGGGCAGTCATATCCCACACCCTCATCTGGAAGGAGTTGAGGAAAATTCACTCCCAATTTCCCCCAATTGGGATCTAACATTTCACCTCAGATAATGTTACCAAAAGTGGAAATGTAGTTCCCTTGTGGATAATATGTCTTCTTCACCTGGGCCAGCCATGGTTTCTGTGTGATTACAAAAAGACACTATTCAAAAAAAAAAAAAAAAAAAAAAAAAGAAGCGAAAGATGTTCTTCAGGGATTGAGCATTAAGGTGGGCACCTGGCTTCCTTCCAAAGAGGAAGAAAGAATAGGCTGTGTGTTGCAAGGTGGAGAAAGAAAAGCTCAGCAAGATGGGAGAGGAAAAGCACCACTTAGGTTTCTGTCAAAGTGACCACTTAAAATAGCCTCTTGCTGTCTTATGTGGACCTTTTAAAGGAAACAAACTTAGGTCATCATTTTGAATAAATATAAAATGAGACAACTTATGGTTGGAATTTTCCTTTTTGATCATGTACATGTATAAAATATGTTGCATTTGAATGGACTTTGCCTTGTCAGTGTCAATGTTCCCTTCCACATTGCTTTACTTGAGGTTGCCCTGTGTTTCCAAAGCCACTTATTGTGGAGACTCTTGCTTCCCTATTTCAGATTCTTGGAGCTTTTGTTGTAAGTTAATTGACTACATATGTGTGGTTTTTTTCCCCCGGACTTTCTACTCTGTTCCTTTGACCTCTGTGTCTGTCTGCAGGTTGATACCATACGATTTTCATCTCTACAACTTTGTAATACACTGTGAATTCAGAAAGCATGATGCCTCCAATTTTGTTCCTTCTCCAGATGGCTTTGGCTATTCAGGGCCTTCTGTGGTATTATTCACTTTGTAGGATTATTGGTTTTATTTCTAAAAATGCAATTAGATTTTTTAAAAAAAATATTTATTTATTTGACAGACTGAGATCACAAGTAGGCAGAGAAGCAGGCAGAGAGAGAGGAGGAAGCAGGCTCCCCGCTGAGCAGAGAGCCCAATGTGGGGCTCGATCCCAGGACCCTGGGATCACGACCTGAGCTGAAGGCAGAGGCTTTAACCCACTGAGCCACGCAGGCGCCCCAATGTGATTAGATCTTGATGGGGTTTGCACTGAATATTTAGATCGCTTTATGCAATGTGGACCTTTGGATTACATATATCCTAGGGATCCATTAGCATGGGATGTCGTCAGACTTAATTCTGTCTTCTTCAAATTCTTTCATTAATGATTTAAGTTTTCAGTATGCAGGTCTTTCACCTCTGGGTGAAAATAATTCCCATGTATTTTATTCTTTTTGAGTGATTATCAATTAAAAATTACTTTCTAAATTTCTGTCCTTGATAGCGTGTTATTCATGTGTAGAGATGAAACTCATTTTTGTATATTGGATCTGTGTCCTTAAGTTTAGGACTTAATCCATCTGTCAGTTCTACAGGGTTTTTCGTAGAGTCATTAAGGGTTCAATATATGACATCATCTTCTCCTAATAAGTAAAAGATATGGTGGGAATGTAAGTTGATGTCATCGAACTGGGAAAAGAGGATACAGATATGCTGAGTGATAGTTTTCAACTTTTCTAAAGTGTTTTATGGTTAATGTAAGCAAAGGAATCCCTAAATATGGCGTGTTTTCTTTTCCTGCTTTGTTTCAACTGGATATACAGAGCTGTCATGTAGACCAGGTGTTTCCCACACTATCCCACCATACACGCTGTGCCTCTGGGGAAGCATCCACCATTCTCCCTACTTTATATCCTGGAACCCAGAGCCTGACTCAGCTTCTCAGAAAATATTTCTCGAGGGGTGCCTGGGTGGCTCGTGGGTTAAAGCCTCTGCCTTCGGCTCAGGTCATGGTCTCAGGGTCCTGGGATCGAGCCCCACATTGGGATCTCTGCTCAGTGGGGAGCCTGCTTCTCCCTCTCTCCCTGCCTGCCTCTCTGCCTACTTGTTATCTCTTTTTGTCAAATAAATGAATGAAATCTTTAAAAAAATATTTCTAGAAATAGTGCACTTGGGAAGAAGGCTATTTTTCACAGATTTCCTAGAAGACACCCTCCAAAACATTTCACTTTACAGAATTGTTTTGATCGCTCTGCAAAACCTTGAAGATGCTCAATATTGACTATGGCTTGTTTTGCAGACGGATCAGGGAACTCCTGCAATGTTTCCTGTGGCCACCAGAGGGAGGAGTGTGCTCTTAACAAGAACACAGCTCCACCTCCACGGAAGATACCAGTTAAACTCCTTCTGGACTTCTTTCACAATCTCAGCGAATTTCTTCAAGGAAAGAATAAATAGTATTCTACAAATTCCTGCGGATCTATTGGCAAGTCCCTACAAGTGACAACCAAAGTGACTATACCGCATCCCTTCTTACACATACAAATACATAAAGTTATACGTGACTGAATGAAGGTCTGTGCCCCTCCCCTCAGAGGAGAAAGAAAATGAAGCCCAAATGGGTCACAGATCTAAATTTAAGAGCTAAACCTATTAACCTCAGAGAAGAAAGTCTAAGAAGAAATCTTCTCTGAACTTAGCTTTGGCATCTGTTTCATAAGGACGACACCAGAATCAACAAGTGGAAGAACAGGTACGTGGGTAAATTGGTCACTGACACAAATGCCTTTCCTCTGGACTCCCCACATGCTCCCAGGCACCAGGCAGGAACTGTACGAGTCATCTCTTTCTACATCCCACTCAGCAGTACCCATTACATTCTCCAGTTTAGGGATGGGGTCTGCAGCTTCAGAGCCCTGCTTGGGGTCACCCAGCTACAAAGCGGCTGGGTGAGGGCCTGAACTGCTGTCTCTCTGCCATTGGACTCTGTGTTCCACGCACACGGCTCGCCCCTGGAACCCAGAGGTGCACAAAGTTCCACATCCAACCCCCAGGCCTGGAGACCTCACTGAATTCAAGGGGCAGTGGTGCCACCTCTGACTGGGGCTTGTTTTGGGTCTGTTGTCTGACGATGCTGTGCCTTGGCACTGAGGACTCTCCCAGTACCGCCAGCCTTTCCCTGGGTAGGAGGAGCTTCATCCCTGGGTACAAAAGCTCATGTAACCTCAGAGTTGAGAAGTCTCTTCTGAAGCATCTGGGTGCAACTTACTTGTGAGGTCGGGCCCACAAGGCTGGCAAGCCCTGGGTTCAAATCCTGCCTGTGACTCAGTGTGGAGCATGGAAAGGGGCAGTTTCTTAAAGTCTTGGTTTCCTTATTAGTCAGACAGAGACAGCATTTCTACCTTCCTCATGGAATTGTTAGTGGGATTGACTGACATGATTCATGTTCTCAAAAGATACTCAGTAATCCTTAGGTTTAACTGCTAAAATTAGCCCGCTGGGAGCACATTGCTGTCATGGGCTCTGGGCCTCTGCCTTACTATGTCCCTTCAGCCTGCCAGTGCAGACTCCCCTGACTCAGTTGTCCTTCCAGAAAGACATCATCCCCTCCAGTATGGGATCCCACAACACTGGTGCTCATCCATCAGACCCAGGCCAGCCCTGGGACCAGATGTCCCCCAGAGCTTGTGTCCTGAACATGGGCAATCCTCAGTGTGGAGATTGGCAGGCTAGAGCCCCCTGAACTGTTACTTGTTTTTGGAACAAATGTTGGGGTGCCTTGTGATGGGGCTCTTTCTCCCCAAAGCAGGGAAATGAGGTACCCTCAGTTCCATCATGCCGGTCTCACTTTTCCCCCACTGTGTAATGATGGGTACATAGCATCTTAGGCCTCCTTGGTTGCCAGGGTCCCAGAGCCTTTTCATGGTTGGGGTTGAAGGTATTTTATGGAGGTCAATTTGGTTTTTGATGGACCTGTTGGTAGGATGAAGCCTGGCCACTCCCTACAAGCCAACACAAAGCCTATGCTACTGACCAATATGGCAGCACCCAGCACACGGCAGCCCTGCCCCTAGTGCTCAGAGCTCTCCTTTCTCACTGAGTCCCATTCACTGGTGTTTCTCTGTCTTCCTGCAGGGAAAGTCCCAAATGTCCTCTCTCTGAGGATCTATCTTCTGTGGATGGTTAGCTCCATCTTATGGCAGAGAAGACAGGAATTACTGGCAATGGCCTCTATTCGAGCATCAGATCAAGTGGACTCCCCCTTACCCGACTTCATGGGAGGACAGGGGTCTCATCAGGAGGCACAGCCCCCTCTCTCAGACAAGCTTGACTTGAGGGATATCAAGGTTGGGGTTGACAGGGTCAGGTGATGGGAAGCCCCAAAATGAATTATTTTCATTATCTGTGATAGGGTTCCCTTTTATAAGGATGCCTTGAAAAGGAGAAACCACAAGAGTCAGGGGTGTGGACGAGCTATGTCCAGTGCCAAAGCCCCTGGTTGAGGCTCTGTCCATCCCACAGCTTCCATGAGCAGCCAATGTGCTTTGTAGAGGCCTCTCTTGTTCACACAAGATCAAGTGGTTTTTGCTGTTGCCACTAAAACTACACCTGGATGAACACTTGTCTGTAACCCACTGACCTGCCATGTCCTTAGAGTTTCCTCCCTGAGAGGATGGGGTTCAGCCAAGAAGGACATGGAGCAAGCTGAGAGGGGTGGCCTGGCCTGCACCCCTCTGCTTGCTGGAGCAGAGTCTGGTTGCTCTAGTTAGCATCTGAGTTATGGAGCACGAGTGGTTGGAGAGGCTGGAGCGTGTCACCGGACAGGGCATGGGTGAGGTGTGTTCCAGGACACAAGGCAGGGAAGCTTGTGGGAGAGGATATATGAGGAAGGTGTGGTCAGGCTCTCCCATGTTCTATGGTCACATCCAATACCCCGATGGCATCACTGCCGGCTTGTCCTCCTCATGATTTCAGGTCTCATATATAGAATCCTGGATCCTTCCTTTCCAAAGCAATGCTTCCCCTTAATAAAGAGAGCATAGAGGAGCCAGCAGGCCGTTCACCAAAAGTGTGGTTATATAAAGTGTGTTCCAGTATTGGTGTATGTAGGAATCATTCCTAAAGAAACACAGATTGATGGCACAGACGTGCTTATCACTTACATTATGAGAGTCATATAATTGGAAATGGCTTACTTGTTCAACAGACGGGGCTGCTGAGTGCTGTCACCGAGAATGCCCAAGGGGAGAGCAACGGCAGTGCCTGTCCGCTGGGGAACATCAGGGAGAACAAGAGTGCAGCCCTGGAATTTCCCCTGCCCAGCCCCCCCTACACTTCGAGGGAAAGGCAGGGAAGAAGGACACCATGTGATGGGTGATTATTTCTTGGTAGAAGGAACATGCCTTCTTTTTTTCATATTTATATCCTTATTTACTAAATAAACATAGTCTGGATAAAACCTAAAGAACTATTTACCTTATTACCTAACTTG
This sequence comes from Taxidea taxus jeffersonii, assembly GCA_003697995.1. Classification (NCBI taxonomy): domain Eukaryota; kingdom Metazoa; phylum Chordata; class Mammalia; order Carnivora; family Mustelidae; genus Taxidea; species Taxidea taxus. The sequence goes on along the minus strand of ML110124.1, from coordinate 20,562 downwards.
TTAGCAATAAATGAGAATATTGAATATATATGAGAATATTGAATATATGATTTTGACATTTTATAATATGCACATTAGAATAGTTGAAATGTAAACTATCCAGGAAAATGAAAGAATTGGAAGGTGTCTCATGGACCCAGACATTTCTCTTGTGTGTTTTCTCCTTTTCAAGGCATCTTTATAAAAGGGAACCCTATCACAGATAATGAAAATAATTCATTTTGGGGCTTCCCATGATCTTCGTTCTCTCGGGAACATTCCTATGTAATAAAATGTTATTTGAATAAAAATTTTTTAAAATATGAATCATTCTTATGTTCTGCAGACAGACACAATGGCCATATTGTAGGATTCCAGGCACATGACAATCCCAGACAACGTAAACTACCAGAGACAGAGAGAAGAGCAGTGATTGCAGGGACTGGGGTGAGGGAATAAGCAGTGAGTGATTAGTAGCACAGGTGTCTCTGTGATGGAAATGTTGTAGAAGTCAATGGTTGTGTCAAACTTTGAATGTGCCTAATGAGACTTGATATACCATTGAAAACAATCTGAGTAAAATTTTATGTAAACTCAAATTCTACTTTATTTGAGGAAGAAAACCTATTAAGTCATTATACAGGTGTATACAAAACACAAATATTACAAAGAAGGCAATGACAGGGAGGGGAAGGCACTGTGTGGGGCGGCAGCCTGCACCAGCTGCTGCTCAGGGGCTGAGACTGGTTGCTCCACTGAGGCAGGTGGTAGTTCAGGCCCTTCAGGAACCCCAGGAGCAGGGGCAGGACCCTGCTGGATCTCCAGGTCAGGCAAAGGGGTCGATGGCTCTTCCACCTCAGGAGAGGTGGCCCCAACAGGGCAGGGGGTGTCACTGCTCCTCCTGATGGGTGAGCCACAGCAGCAGGGATGGCAAGGGCCAGCTCAGGCTCTGAAGATGCAGCGGGTGCCAGAGTGGTTGCTGGGACGAGTTCCTGAGGTGGAGCAGGATCTTGCTCTGGGGCTTGTGCTGTAGCTCCAAGAAGAGAAAGTGCCATCAGCATGACTGACTTCCCTTTTGCCTTATAAATAAAAGAACCTTTCCCACCACTCAATGTGGTCTGCGTTCAAGACCAAACACCTGGAAGGCCTCCCAAACTGAAGCCCGTGGAGACAGGAATCTGAGACTACTCACTCCTCTCGCCCAGCTACAATCTATGGAGGCTTACTCGGTGTGGCCCACCCTGTTTCCTCCTCAGGCCCACATCAGTCACCCCCAGTCCTCCTCACCCCCAGCCTCTGGCTCCGTGGGCTCAAGGTGTTGCATCTGTGAGAGCAGAAGCTGGGCTCGGCGCTCCAGGTCTGAGCCTGGCATATTGAGCCCCAGGTATGCCAGCAGCATATTCAAACTGAGAAATTCTGGGGGCTGGAAAAAGTCCCCGGGATATTGTTCCAGCCATGTGCTCAAGATGGAGTAGATGGCCCTAGGGACAGACAGGTAGGCACAGAAGTCAGAGGACAAAGCATCCATCCAAACGAATATCCCAGGGTACCCCTGTGGTGACCCAGGCCCCCGGGTTTCCAGCTCCTGTCAGAGAACAGTCCTACTCCTTGTCCACCTGTGATCTGGCCCTGATGCCTGAGACAGGCCTGGTCACAGACTGGCACAGGCTGGCAAAAAGGCGCTATGAGTGGGAGTCCTTGGTCAATGGTGTGAGCATTTCTGTCCTTCTTAGGGGAGCTGGACACACTCCTCAGTCTGTCTCCTTGCCCACTTGCCACTTGAATTCAACTGCATGTGCCCGGGGAGGGGTGGTGTCTGGCCTCTTAATTACCCTCACTGCACATGCCACTGATCAGAGAAGATCCAGCCAAGGAGGGAACAAAGGGAATCTGTCTCTAGCCAGGCCTTCCCAGGACCCTCCCAATACCTCAAACGTTACCTCCTGTGCCCATGTGATGCCTTATTCCCCAGATGCCACAAGTGGGTCTCCTTCAACTGACACTAATCTCCCACAGGGTGTGGAATGTCTGCTCCCTGAGCTCTCACTCGGTCTCCTGAGAAGCCTCTGAGCACCCAGTGTCCAGGTTCCAACAGACTGCTGTGTGATGGTTCCTAAATCCTCATTCAGGGTCCTGGAATTGGGGTAGAGATAGAGTTGGGAGGGGGCAAGAATGGGGAATGACCCTCTTAGGGGCTGAAGCTGTCCTCCATCCCCCTATGCTCTCCCACAGTGCTCACACACCAACCATATCTCCCCAGGACATCTTCCCATTTTCCAGAAGAAGCTCTCAGACCTTCACCCTAAAGCACGAATAACAGATGTGTGGATGAGGGTTCAGCAGCCCCTCTAATGCACAGTACCTGGCTACCCCGGTGGAGAGGGAAGGCCCTCCTTTACCAGCTGAAGCTCACTCACATGTTCCGATTCTCCTGGGCTCCGTCGACCTCATCATAGCTAGAGAAAAGACACCCATACCTAGAGGAGGCCAGGGGGCATCACATGATATGTTGTGGATGCTACCTTTCATCATCTGACCCCTGACTAGTCTGCAACCCTGGGGTGCTGTCTGTTCGGTGTAGGGATCACATCCAGCTCCTAGATAAATGCCTCCACTGAGTGGGGCTTCCTGAATGCTTGCTGAATGAAAGGGTCCCAACCAGCCCATCACACATATCTGAGTGGGCCTGGCCCCTTGCTCACACCCAGGGATCCCTGCTCTGGATTCACCCCAACACAGACCCCAAATGGAGTCTCAGATCTCCCTTTCAATGGCAAAACAGCCTAGCTCAAGACCACAGTGATAGTGAGGATGAGGCAGAGGCTTCATCATGAGGAGCAGGAGAATGCTCAAATAGCATGACCACAGGCCCTCTACCAGACTTTTCCACAGGTGAAGGCACCCAGGTGTACTTTCCCTACAAGACCCCACTGAGTCCCTATAATAGCTCTGCCCCAGTTAGGAGCAAACTGAGGCTTAGGGAATTTGGGGGCATGCCAAAGTCTCACAAGCAGGCATTGGCCAAATCACACTTGGCAGTTAGGGGCAGGGTGCTCACCTTGCAAATAGGAGGTCCAGCACCTCTTGGGTGGCGCAAAAGGCTCTGTATGTGCCCAGGAACATGTGCACATAGTTTAGATGTCCTCTTAAGAAGGCAGGCCCCAGGTGTTCTATTTTGGTCTCCATCGTGTTGGCCCCGTTGGTCCATAGCACGTATGTCTCATTCCTCTTCCTGCTTGAGCCATTTTTACCCTGAGGTGAATCAGAGGAGACATGAGTCAGTGCTATAGCTACCAGGAGGGTTGGGAGTTGGAGGGCAGACTGAACCCCCAGATCTCAGTGACTTATGGCAAGAGGTGGAACAAGAGTCCTAAAAAGTCCTAAAACAGTCCTAAAAAGAATAAGGTGTTTCGTTGGGTTAATCGTAAGGCTCTTTGTGTTGATTCAGGTCATGGTCTCAATGTCCTGAGACTGAGCTCCTCTAGAGATGTTTTAGGTGAGAGGGCTTAGGATATTAGGGCATGTAGGACGTAGGATGCAGCACTGTGTGTTGGCAACAGAAGGGGGTCACATCAAAGTCCTGCATCAGTAAAGGGCTCAATGACTGTGATAAATGACTAGCCTTCTGGAATGGTGTGCAGCACAGTGAGGCTCCTGTTCCTGACCCTGGAGGGGCCCCAAAGATGTGTTCCATCAAACTGAAAGGGCAGAGCAAGAGACATAGTACCATGGGCCAAAGGTCCCTTTGGATAGGTCTCCCAACTCACAATGATCATGTGCAAGACTTGCAGAACTTAGGGAAGGACATTTGGGCCAATGGGGACACCTGGGAGCATGGGTTAGGAAAATGCTTAGCACAGTGCAAAAGGATTCTAGATGAATGGGATGAGACATGGTTTAAAGTCTCTTTAATGATATTCCTATAAATATGCGGACAATGGCTTTGTTTCTGTCCAAGACGTGTCCAGGACCATGAGGGCAAGTTTGGGGAAGAGCTGGGATGCAGGTGTATGTGAGTACAGGACTCTAGGAGCCCATGCTGGCTTCTAGGAAGTGGGGCCTTTGTGCTGTTATTGGCCCCCTGGGGGTTGGTTCTCCTCAGCACCTGCACTCACCTTGAGCCAGCGCTGGACTCTGTTGGCAGTGTGGGGCACCTTCTTGTCCTTCAAAAAAGTAGAGCAGGGGATCTCATCATTCAGCTCCTGCCCCATCTCCTTTGTAGAGCTCTGCAAAGACAGTGCCCAGCAGCCAGGCAGGAGGCCTCAGAGCCCTGTCTGGATGCTTTTGCTGGTCTTCAGACCCACAGCACTCCATTCCAGACACACCACACCCCAGTATGCACACATCTCCACCATGGAGAGAAACGTGGCACAGCTTCAGGGCCTTGGATGTGCTTTGGCACAGGTAAGAGCCACCTCAGGAATCCTCTTTCCACCCTCTCCACCATGACATTGGTGTGAATAAGAAGGGATCACCAGGGTATCCGCTGTGCTCAACCTCCTCCAGCCCATGGTGGGGAACCCCCCATATCACGCTTTCCCTAAAACTCGAGAGGAAGGGATGGGGCTGCCCTTGGATGGTTCATAGGGGTGGGCATCGCCTAGTCTGCTCAGTATTAAGTACCTTATGGCACCTCCTGCCAAATGTCCTGAGGCGTTGGGGGCAAGGATTGAGCCAATGTCTGCAGCATGTGAAAAAGCCATTCCCCTGGGGTTTCTGAAAGCCAGAGCCCCGGGAAGTAGGCAAGCAACAAGAGAACATCTTTCAGTATCAGATGTCTCCAGCCAAGTAACCCTGATACTGGACTACACTAGAATGTGGGTGCCTGGTTGCAGGGGTTCCAAGTTCTGTTGGGGTCTGTGGTCAAGGAAGTGACATCACTGCCTGAGATCCCCTACCAGAGTCCATTCCTGGCTTGACACCTACACAAACAGTGCTCTGGTCTGCCATATCCTCATCCCCTTTCTTCATGCAAGGCCACATCTATACACAGTGACACCAACACACCCCTCTCAGGCCACCAGGGAAGATCAGGGTGCAGCCAGGGCCCCAGCTTGGAAATACACCTGGTTTCAGACACAACTCTCTATTCTTACCTGTTTTTGACCTTAGACAAGCCATTGTGCCTGACAGGGATTGTGCCTGACGATTCAAGCATGTCCTTCTACCAGATATCCACAGGCATAGGTTGGATAATATCTATGTTGTTGGAGGAGTAGTGACACATGTCGGAAATACCTCCAACAAAATTTCCTTCCTTATTTCAACTTCTTTGAATCTGCTACTAGTCAGATCCCACCCCACAGTCCCTACTGGTTTGTGTATTTTGTGTGCACATGCACACTCACTCCTGTATGCACACATGTGTTCATCAGTGCTCCCATTCTGGAGTCCCAGAAGATGACAGCCTCATCTGCAGAGGGGTGGGTAATAGCTTCCTAAGATCTTGGGCTTCTAATTTCCAATGCAAACCCTGAAGAAGGGATTGGAGCCTTGGCCCTTGATGGTCAGAATCCACCCTTACCCCTAGGGACTGCCTGTCCTGTGATGCAAGCCATTACCTCCTTTCCAAATGGTGTGATGTAAATAGGTGTGATGTAAACCCATTTCAGTGGGTTGCCATGACCTGGGGTCCTCTGCAGACAAGGACATGGGGAGATGTCTCCTATCTAGGATATCAATCATCACCCTCGACCCGATACCATTTCCATGTCTATAGCCACTTCCTTCTAGACACCTTTTCCAGAGCCCCCAGTGAATGTATAGGTGCATCCAGGACCCCACCTTTGAGAACACTCAAAGAGCTGGGTTCATGCCTGGTAAGCCTTCCTACCAGTCTGATTCTGGGCAAGGCACAGGCCCTGCAGGGATCATCACCTTCTCCCCTCAAGGGCTCCATTGGTTCCCCAACTCCTCCGTATACATCCTTGTGTAACCCTCTCCCCTGAGTGTGGTACGGATTTTGTGATTCACTTCCATTCCACGGGGCAACATGACCCAAAGGCCCTGCTGAGACTTAGTTATAAAAGCTCATTGCCCAGCCCCATGTTGACTCTGACCCAGGTTCTCTCTCAGATCCTCACACTGGAGTAGAAGCCCCTAGGTTGAACCATGACACAGACATATGCACGTGGCCTAGCACTGTGGGTCAACAACAGACAGAAGAACTCAGGTCTTTGAGATGGGCTATATCTGGCCAATGCCCCTAAGTGAGCTCAGGTTCTCAGTGAAGCAGGTCCTCCCGTGATGTTGTCAATAGCCTCAACCAAATGGGAGACTCTGGAAAGAGCCCCCAGCTGAGCACTGCTGGATTCCTGATCCCCTGAGACCATAAGACAGTGTTTGTAGGTTCAGCACTGAGTGTGGGGAAATGTGGTCACACGGCGCTGGGAGAAGGGCACTGATACTGTCAAACTGCCCCAGGCCCTGGCTCTCCTACCCTAAATCTCTGCTCTCTTCCTCAGCTTCCCGGCCACCCTGGCCTCCTTTCTAACCTCCACTCTGGGAACATCAAATTCTGCCTCCAATTCTCTGCTCAATGGTGCCCTCTGCCAGGCTGAATACACTCAGATTTGGGCAGGGCTGTCTCCTTCTTTTCCTGCCACAGGAGTTCTCAATGTCATCTCAGCATAGCCTTGTCATACCCCTCACCTGGTGGAGCTCAGGACTTAGTTGTAGTCCCTTGCTCTTTTCCTATGGAGCAATTGCTCTTTTCATTCACATTTTTGTTTCTTGCTTGTCCATCTTCTCCTCTAGACCCTGAGCTCTTAGAGGGAGAACCTGGTTGGTTGATAAGCACTGGCACCATCTGAGTGTGCAGTGCCCAGTGGTTGAATGAACGGGAGACAGGATCCATCCCAACACCGACCAGCTCCATTGTTTGAGCCTCATCGATTTTGGTCATGTGTAAGTCCTTCTGTTTTCTTTTGTTTTGTTTTTTAAGTTAACTATGCCTGATGTGGGGCTCAAACTCATGACCCTGAGATCGAGTATCCTACTGACTGAGGAAGTCACGTGACTCCTTGGTCATTTTTAAAGGTTTTAGGCTGATAACTATTGAAGTCAACTTGGTGATTTCAACATGTTGTAGGTATATTATATTATATTATGCTAAATTACCAAGTAACTCCCCAAATTCTGGTAACATGTCACCACAGATTTCCCCCCATGACAGTGCTGAGTGGATCTTCAGCTTGGAGATGGAGCTCCTTTATGTGGTCTTTCAGGAACCAAGAGACACATGTAACAGTAACAAATAAAATATATATAAAGAGTCCCTCCACCATGGGCCTTCTCACTCCCTGGGTTGTCATGAACCTCTGATGTCATCAGCACTAGGGGAAAGATGACAAATACACACAGGAGGGTGTTTCCATTCAGGTTTTGAAGGCCTAATATACACCTTTATGCTCAATCTTTTATTTAAATTTGTTTTAGGATTTTATTTATTTATTAAAGAGAAAAGAACACAAGAAGGGGGGAGTTGCAGAGGGAGGAGAACCAGAGCGATGCTGAGGTGAAGAGGACAAGGGGTGGCTTATATGGACTGGAACAGCTTGGGCCAAACAGTGCAAGTCTCCACCAACTGTGGTAAGCCAGGAGTAGTGAGTAAGCTCAGATCCCTGTGCCCATGACCTGCCATCAGGAGAGACCTCCCAGGGATTGCTTCATGGGCTCAGACAACACTGAGTGATGGGAAAAGTTTCCTTTATTTAGAAGGACATGAAAAGTCAATTATGATGTGGATACTTCCTCTTCATGAAACTACAGCACCAGACCCAGAACAAGATCCTGAACCACTTCAAGAGCTACCACCAGCTCCCAATGTGATGCCTGCGGCAGCTTCAGAGTTTGAGTAGCAGGGGAGGGAATAAGTTATGGGGTGATACAGCTGTGGATATAGCAGAGAGGAGGAAACTGGGCTAAGGAGGCTACTGCAAAGTTTTATCAGCAAAGAATTACACAACTGAAACTTTTAAGAGTCTACTACTGTGGGGGATGTCCCTGGATTAAAGGTGTTCATGTGGTAAAGCGGGGTGGAATCCCAGGGTGGCAGCATGAGGATTCTGGGGGTCACAAGAAGTGTTGGGGCCTGAATGCTTCAGAGTCCTCAGATATCAGTTGGGGAAAGCTGGCTGAAAATCGTGAGGCTAGGTGCAGGCTTTCTACTCTTTGTATCCCTAAACTTCAAATCACAACACAGTTGGGCAACCACATTCCTGAGAGGAGTCCACCAAAAAAAAAAAAAAAAAGCATGGCAAGCCCTCCAACTCCCAGGAGGTACAGCATGACTCTGTGCCACAGAAATCCATAGAAATTGGTGTTGGAACTCAGTCGCGTGCCTGAGATAAAAATGCTTTGACACTGGCCAGGTGAACACAGAATTCTGACAGAAACCAAGGAGATAAGACTGATGGAATGCTTTTCTGTGAGAGCTCACTGAAGAGTTAGGGTGCAAATTTTCAGCTCCTGGGTAGAGAGCAGAGTGAAGCCATATTCATCTCGCGCATTGGTGGTGTAAGTCTTCTGGGAGTAATACAGGGCCACATACTGGAATCCAGGGTTGATTACATGGAGGTCTGCCTCTGCTGAGGAGAGGTGCATTTGCACCAGCTGAAGTACACCTGCGAATCAGTGCAACAGGCCCCTCCCTCAGAAGACCATCACAGACAACTCACTTCTGTCAAGTTTACTGATCATAGAGGGCTGCAAAGCTTCAACTTTTAGGGAAAACACTAAGTAGCATTCTTTGTATTTTTATTTTGTAGCCTGTTATTTATTTTTTTCAGTTTTTTTGTTTTTCTTCTCTTTTTAAATAATTTTTATTCCTTTTAAAAATTTATATTATTTAGTTTTATTCTTCTCATTGTATTTTTTTTTCTTTCTTCTTTTCTTTTCTGGACACAATGATGAGATGGAGAAATTCACCTGAAAAGAAAGAACTGGAGGTAGTACTCATTACCAGGGATTGAATCACTATGGATATAAGTCAAATATATGAACTAGAATTTAAAACAGTGATTCAAAAGATACTAGACAGGCTAATAAAAGCATAGAAGACACTAGAGAATCCATCACTGTAGAAATAAAAGAACAAAAATCTAGACAGACCCAAATTAAAAATGCTGTTACAGAGAATTAGTCCCAAATGAAGACTATGAGAAGGACAGTGAATGAGGCAGAAGAGGAAGTCAGTGATCTAGAAGATAAAATAATGGAAAATAAGGAAGCTGAAAAAGAGAGAAAGAGAACTATTGGATCACAAAGGGAGATTTTGAGAACTCAGCACTTCCATAAAGTTAAATAATATCCAGATAATAGAGATACCAGGAAATGAAGAGAGGGACAGAGTGGGGAGAAGGTTTATTTCAACAAATTGGAGCTGAGGAATTTCCCACCTAGTAGAAGGAAACATGTACTCAAGTCCAGGAGGTACAGAGAACTCCTCTCAGAATCAATAAAAATATGTCAACATCTTGACATAAGAGTCAAGCTTTCAAATTGCAGTGATAAAGAGAAAATCCTGAAAGCAGCTCAGGACAAGAGAACCTTAACCTCTAAGGGTAGATACATAAGGGTGGCAGCACACCTGTCCATAGACATCTGGCAGTCCAGAAAGGACTACATGATATAGTTAATGTGCTAAATGGGTAAATTATGCAGCCAAGAAAACTTAGCCCAGGGAGCCTGTCATTCAGAGTGGAAGGAGAGATAAAGAGTTTTCCAGCACAAACAAAACTTAAGGATTGTGAACACTAAACCAACCATGAAAGAAACATTTTTGTTTAAAGATTTTATTTATTTATTTGTTAGAGAGAGAGAGAGAGCACAGGCAGACAGAGTGGCAGGCAGAGGCAGAGGGAGAGGGAGAAGCAGGCTCCCTGCCAAGCAAGGAGCCCGATGTGGGACTTGATCCCAGGACGCTGGGATCATAACCTGAGCCGAAGGCAGCTGCTCAACCAACTGAGCCACCCAGGCGTCCTGAAAGAAACATTTTTGGGGATCGTCTGAGTGTAGAGAGAGCCCAAAGGTAACAAAAATCTGGAAAGGAACAGAGACAATCTACAGAAACAGCAACTTTGTGTGGAATACAATGGCACTAAATTCATATCTTTCAATATCACTCTGAGAGCAAATGGACTCAATGCCCCAATCAAAAGATAGAGGGTATCAACGTGGATTAAAAGAAAAACAAGACCCATCAATATCCTGCTCGCAAGAGACTCATTGCAGAGGCAAGGACAGGTCGAGATTGAAATTGAAGGCATGGAGAATCATTTATTATGCTAATGGGTACATAAGGAATGCTGGGGAGCCCTCCTTCTATATTAGACACCCTAGATTTTATTTTTTTAATATTTTTTTAAGATTTTATTTATTTATTTGACAGACAGAGATCACAAGTAGGCAGAGAGGCAGGCAGAGAGAGAGGAGGAAGCAGGCTCCCTACTGAGCAGAGTGCCCGATGCGGGGCTCAATCCCAGAACTCTGGGATCATGACCTCAGCTGAAGGCAGAGGCTTTAACCCACTGAGCCACCCAGGTGCCCCGACACCCTAGATTTTAAACTGAAGGTTATCATAAGAGATGAAGAAGGACACTATAACTTAATAAAAAGGATGTACCCAACAAAAAGATCTAACAATTGTAAATAATTATGCCCCTTGGGAGCCACCAAATATACACATGTGAATTACAAAATTAAAAAAAACTCCTTGATAAGAATACAGTAATCAAAGAGGACTTTAAGAACCTACTCAAAGCAATGGACAGATTATCTAAGCAGAAGATCAACAAGGAAACGGGCTTTTCCCCGTGTTAGGTCCGTGTGTTAGGAATGTCCCTGATGAACATGGATGGAAACCTGTTCCCCAAGAAAATAGTTAATAGGATCCAACAGTACATTCAAGGGATTATTCACCACAGCCAAGGGGGATTTGTTCATGGGATGCAGGGGCAGGGCCATATCTGTAAATCAACCAATGTGATACAACATAAGAACCATTTGGCCCCTCAACAGATACAGAGAAAGCATTTGACAAAATACAGTACCTTTTCTTGATAAAAAACAATCAGGGAAAGAAGAAAATGTTTCAATATCATGAAAGACCAAGGCAATTATCATCCTCTTTAGAATAGAGGTGAGAGTTTTTCCCCTAAGGTCAGTAACACAACAGGGATGTCCACTCTCACCTCTATAGTCAAACATGCTACTGGAAATCCTACCCTAAGCAATTAGAGAACAAAAAAATAAGTAAAAGCACCCAAAGTGGCAACAAAGAAGTCAATTTTCTTCCTCTTTACAGTTGACAAGCTATTCTATATAGAAAACACAAAAGACTCCATTCCCAAGTTGCTAAAAACCTATACAACAATTCAGCAATTCTCAGGATATAAAACCAATGTGCAGAAGTCAGCTGCATTTCTGTACACTAACAATAAGCTGGAAAAAGAGAGAAATCAAGGAATTGATTTCATTTACAATTTCACGAAAAAACATATGATACCCAGGATTGACCCTGACCAAAGAGGTAAAAGACCTGTATTCTGAAAATTATTGAACTCTTATGAAAGAAGTTGAGGGAGACAGTAAGGAATGGAAAAATATTTCATGCTCATGGATTAGAAGAACAAATGTTATTAAAACATCTATGCTACCCAAAGAAATCTACACATTCAATGCAATCCCCATCAAAATACTGTCAACATCTTTCAGAGAGCTGGAACAAACAATCCTAAAATTTGTGTAAAACAAAAAAAGAATCCAAGAGGCCAACAGAATGTTGACAAGGAGAATGAAAATGGGAGGTATCATAATTCCAGGCCTCAAGCTGTATGCCAAAGCTGTAATTGCCAGGACAGTATGGTACTTGCACAAAACCAGACACCTATATCCATGGAGCAGAATGGAAGACCCAGGAATGGACCCTCAACTCTATGGTCTCCCAGTCATTGACAAAGGGGAATTAATATCCAATGGAAAAAGAGACAGTCTCTTCAACAAATGATGTTGTGAAAATTGGACAGCCACAGGCAGAAGCATGAACCTGGACCACTGTCTTACACCACACACAAAAACAAACCCAAAATGGATGAAAGACCTAAATGTGAGGAAGGAATCCATCAAAATGCAAAACACAGCAACAACTTTTTTGACCTTGGCCAATACAACTTCTTGCTGGAGGCAAGGGAAACAAATCCCAACATGAACCACTGGGACTTCATCAGGAAAAAAAAGCTCTTGCACAGCAAAAGAAACAATCAACAAAACTGGAAGGCAGACTACAGAATGGAAGAAGACATTTGCAACTGACCTAAATAAAGGTCTAGTCTCCAAAATCTAAGAAGAACTCATCAAACTCAACACCGAAAATGTTGGGGTCCATTATCAAAGGAACGAGACTGAGACAAAGTGAAAGTTATGCAAAGCTTTATTCTATGCCAAGCATTAGAACTCAGACTGACCGGCCAAGGCCGCCTCTGAAGAGAGCAACCCCATCCCGATCTCACAGGCTGGTTTTATAGGGCATAACCACAGACCCAAGGTACGTGGCTTCTATTGTTAAGGCGTTTACTCCTGGAATCAATACCCAGAACCGATACCAGGAACTGCTGGGATGTTTAGAACTGCCGGGGCATTAAAACTGCTGGGGAGTTTATTCCCGGAATGAAGTCCGTAGATGTAAACAACAATATGGCTACCCAGGTAATATGGAGTCGCTCTGGCTAAGCAGGCCCTAATAGTTAAACAGGTTTTAACATTAAATCAGCCCTAACATCCCCCCCCCCCAATTTTTTTGGAGATTAGTCAATTCCTTGACTTTTAGCCAGTTCTATGTTCTCCTGTTGTAAGGGGTTATATTGAGTTTGTAAGACTAATATTTTTGTCGCCCCCATTTTTGTACAAATGATATTAGGGTGTTAATAATGCAGGGGCCAAAAAGTAGTATTAGTAATAGTAAAACCAGGGGGCCTATAATTGCTGATATTAGGGAAGTCATTCATGGAGACCAGTTGAGCAAACTTTTATATCATCCCTAGGAGTTTCTGTGTTTGTTGTTCATGCTCCTCTATCCAGAAGTAGTGTTTTTTTTCCCCAGGGCTATGCAGAGTTCCCCTTTTTCTAGGAATAGTATGTCAAGCCCTCTAGTGTTGGAATTAGGATGGGAACCACACGTTTTGTTTGTTCTATCCCTGCAGCAAGATGTTGGAATCCCTCAGGTCCTCCATAGGATGACAGTAAACGGTCCCTTCCAGTGAGGCTCCAAGTTTCCCACTCATTGGCGGCATATCCAAACCAAGTCTCCAATTGGTAAGGATGTGGTTCCATCTCTGTCTCTGTCTCAGTGTAGGCAGCTCGGATCCCTACGTGGGCTCTTTTTAAGACAGACTGTAGCTCCTGCAGTGACTGGAGTACAGACTGATCAGTCATTTCCTCTAGGGAAACCTCTTGTAGCCATGGGCAGAGTGGAGGGGGTTTCCTGAACATTATTATAAGTGGGGTAACCTTGTTTAAGTAGGGTGTACGTCACGCCCTAAGGAGGGCGAAGGGAAGGAGATCCACCCACCCACTGCCATTCTCCAGAAATAACTTTGTCAAGGTCTCTTTAAGAGTCCGGTTTATTCTCTCTATTTGTCCAGAACTCTGGGGCCAGTAGTCACAATGTAGTTTTTAATTAGTGCCCACGGCCTTGGCCAATGCCTGAGAGACTGAACTCACAAAGGCAGGGCCATTGTTTGACCCAATTGCAAGAGGCAACTCAAACCTAGGAATTATTTTTTTTAGTAGCTTTTTGGCTACTATTCCTGCTGTCTCATGTTTGGCGGAAAAAGTCTCTACCCAGCCTGAAAAGGTATCTACAAAAACTAACATATACTTGTGTCCATATTTTCCTCGTTTTATATCTGTAAAATCCATTTCTCAATTAACTCCTGGTTTTCTACCTCTTTTTTTTTTCTTCTTCTCATTCTAGTTTCTCCCGCATTTACTGTCTAACATTGAGTACATCTATCAATCACATCCTGAGTCATACGCCCTAACTTAGATACCTGAAATTGTTTGCCCGCGAGTTCCTTAAGCTTACGTGTTTCTAAATGAGTGCCCTGATGTATTTGGATTACTAATTTTTTTTCTAGTCTTTGAGGAAGAATTGTCTTTCCTGTCCCAGTCTTAGTCCAATCCCCTTTATAGTCTAATTCAGCCCATTTTTGTAAATATTTTAAATCTTTCTCTGAATAGTCTGTTTTTCTGGTAGGGCTAGAGCTGGGAGTGTAACCAGTTTTTGCGCCTTTTTTTTTTTTTTTGAAATCAGATCAGTCTCCTTTTGGTGCCCCGGGCAATGTATAACGGCCACCTCTTTTAGGTTCCTAATAGCCTGGAGAAGAGCCAATATTTTTTTCTCTGTTTTTCCCATGTATATGGAGAGTAGCAAAGGCATACCTGCTGTCCGTATAGGTGTGTGGCAGGACCGTTTTCCAGAGTTCCTGCTCAGGAGAAACCACTGCAGCCCCCGCATACAGCCCGCCATGTAGCTACTCCCCCGTCTGTGAACAGAGTTTTATCTCCGCATCCAGGAGGGCAGTGTCTCTGAGATCTGGCCTTATTCCTGTGACCTGGGTTAGGACCTCTCCGCAGTCATGTGGGTGGGGCGGGGGTATCAGTTGATTACCTGTTTTTGGACTCAGATAGTGAATGCATTTTCTCATGGAGACCAAAGTCTAAATAAGTGGGGTGGCTCTGACAAAGCTGTGTTTTTTTGGCTGACACCCAATACCCTTTTTCTGTAGAGTCTGTAAGAGAGTTTTTGTCCCTCACAAGCATGACTCATAGTTCTCGGCGGCTATTAGCAAGTACTGTGGTCAATCAGCTCCTCTGGCAGCAATGTGGCTGGATTTAGCACCTTGGGGGGCCAGAAAGTCACTTTTGGTTTGTTGAGGGGGAGGGCCTGATACCCCATCACTGGGGCATTTGTTCTTGTCCAGGTGAGTTGGCCTTGGAACACTTCCTGTGGCTCAGATCACTTAAAAGCAAAGAGGGGCTGAGACTCCCTTGCCAAAGGTATGTAGAAAAATGCATCCTTGAGATCTAAGATGGTATACACAGTTCTTTTGGGGCCCAGGAGGGAGAGTAGGGTATAGGGTTTAGGCACTGTCGGGTGGATTGTTCATTTATGTCTTTCTGTGCCATTTGTCCCTTGTACCCAGATTTTTTCTCCAGAGAGTTTTCCCATAGGCCTTAGTAACGATGAAAATTGGGCTCCCATGTCCACCAAAAAAATAGTGGATTTCCCTCCACCTCAATTTTAACCCAAGGTCCGGGGAGGGGCCCCAAACCATGGCCCCTTCAGTCTTTGGTGGCCAGTATTGCCGTCTTTTTTTAGGGCACTCTCTGGCCCAGTGTCTTTTTTTCTTGTAGTAAGTACATTGATCTGAATCTAAGTTTTCCCACCTGTTTTTGTGTGTGTTTGTTTAGGCTTTTTTTTTTTTCCATTGACCATCTCCTATCTGCCTTTTCCTTTTACATTGATCTCTTTCCCCCTTTTTTTCTGCCTCATATAATCCCAAAAATTTAACTGCTTTTTTAGTCTGTTTTTTTTATCTTCTTGTGTATCACTGTTGTTAAACACCTTTTCTGCTATTCCCACTAACTCAGTCAGATTTTTCTTTTCAAATCCTTTAATTTTCTCAGGTTTCTTCCTTATATTTGGGGCGGACTAACTGGCAAAGGCAGGATCGTCTAAACAAGCTATTGTGCAACTTTTCTGAAGTTTGTCTTAAGTTGTCTAGCTTAGGTAAACAAACATTTAAAGACAACCAAATCTAGGATTTAACATCCATAAAGGTGTGTTATTAAAACATAATTTTTCTCTCTAAAATGACCCTCACTTCCAGAGATAGCCAAATCAGGACTAATTTATTTAAAAAAAAACAAGTCCAGTTTAACAAACTTGGCCTAATTATTTACCTAAGCTCAGCAAGAACAGTGAGTGATCATACAGATCTTTTAGAATCTGCTTTGTTGGAACTTCTTATAAGGAATCTCTAGGTTGAACTTTTAGTAGTCTCTCCAGGTCAGAAGCCAAGCCTTGTACTTGCCATCAGACATGCCTGCAATACCTGTCGATCTGGGGGAATTTCTCTTCCTGAGGTCCCCAAAGCATCCTGAGGTTTCTGCACCTTCCAGGAAATGACATTTTTTACTCACCTGGTGAGGCTGCTGGGAACTCTGTAAGCAAGGTATTAGGCCAACAGTTCCAAAGGGCTTTGTGCCTCCAGGTTTTATAAAGTCAATCTTAGTTCCTTTAAGCTGTCTGGTCATATCCGAGTTTTTTTTCAAGTATGACATTCCAGTCAAAGCCTTGGTAAAATAACCAGTGTTTTTAATGGTGTCCTGTTACAAGGAGAGCAGATTCTTATTGAACTTATGCAAATGACTGATTGCCATGGAAGAAAGAATACTTGCTGAGACCTTTTTTGTTCCAGAGGGTTTAGACAGAGAGAAAAGTTGAATGTCTTGATTTGTTATTAATGAATACTTAAGTTACAGATAACTTAAGACAAAGTTTCCCTAGTCTGGAAGAGCAAACATTACAGAACCAGTAATTGTTTAAAATCAGTTCATCTAGTCCCATGTTACTAATTCTGGTTTAGTCTGAATGCAGTTCTTACTTCTGGAAATTCTTAACCATTTCAGTTTTAGGATTTTAACATATCAAAGACCTGTATTTGTCCTGAAAGTCTTTTATATGAATTTCCTTTAAGGCAGAATTTATTTTACAAGAGAATAAATGTATAGAACCTCTAGAGTAGTTAGAGTATTTACCCAAATATAACCCAAGGCTTATCATTGGTTTAGCAGTACTTTTTGAGTAACTTAGCATCAAAGAGATTTTATTTACAATTCTGGGCAGGCAAAGAGAAAACCATTTCCATTCTCTTTTTAACATTAGATAGACTGATACAAGAAAACTCTGTCGTTATTGAACAGAGAAAACTTTAGTATTACAGTTAACAGAATTTTGTGCTCCCAGAAACATCCTAATCTCTAGTGAAGACTAAATATTAACCAATTGTGAACTGTTACAACAGAATTCTTAGAAGGCAAATTTATGAATCAGTTAAGCACAAAACATGTTTACCAACAGATTTCAAAAGCACAAACACTTCCAATAACCAAGGCTCTAGCATTTTATCCCATTTGGTTAAGACCTATATGTCCAACAAATTTAATTCCATGTGTCATCCACGCAGATATGAAGGAGCAAGATGCGGCAGGCACGGACAGGACAGACAGCGACCTGCTTCACCATGTCCTTCCAGAGGACTGTTAGGTGAGCAGGACTTCCTGGAAGCAAGGGCGAGTGCGGAACCTATGCGGCAGAGCATATCCCATCCGGCTGCGTGTGTGTGTGTGTGTGTGTGTGTGTGTGTGTGTGTGGACGCAGAGGTCAAAAGGGCTGTGCCAAAGCCCCAGAGAAGAAGCCCTGGGGAGGAAGCATCTCCACGGGACCCAGCAGCACCCCCTGCACCTTACCGAGCAGAGCTGAAGGCATCAGGAGCTAGCCCCAGGGCTACTCAGCAAAGCGGCATTGGGGTAGCAGTCTCCCCACTCCAGGACTGTCTTCTCTTCCCTCTGGAGAGAATCACTTTCCAATGCGGGCCTGACAGCCCAAGGAAGGGGCCCTCCCCCTCTGGGAAACAGAAAGTGGGGTTGGGCCAGCTGCAAGAAGCTGCCCTTACATGGAAGCCTCTGGGTGCCTGAAGAGAAAAGCCTTTCCCAGCTTGTTTGAGGAAGCAAGCTCAAGGGACACTTTACTTCTCTTGCCCAAGGGAGTGTGCTGTGAGCCCAGATTCAGCAGGCAGCATCCCTTGGGTCTGGCAGCCAGGAATGGTGTTTTCCAGGGGCCTTGGGGCTGTGAGCGGCTTCACCTGGAGACACAAGGAGTGCCGTCTTGCATCCCTGTTTTCATTCTATTCTGTTCCTCCTAAGCACGAAGCGTTTTAGGACTGAGGCGGAGCACGCCATAGGCTCAGGTCGGCGAAACACGCCTGTGCTCTGCGCGGCTCACGTCCCG
This sequence comes from Taxidea taxus jeffersonii, assembly GCA_003697995.1. Classification (NCBI taxonomy): domain Eukaryota; kingdom Metazoa; phylum Chordata; class Mammalia; order Carnivora; family Mustelidae; genus Taxidea; species Taxidea taxus. The sequence continues at coordinate 2,510 of ML110124.1, read as the reverse complement.
CGGCACCTTGCCTCTGGAAGACAGCAGTGTTGGCGGAACTGTGTGCAGCCATGCAGCTGCCGGAAGGATGGGCACCAGAAAGAAAGACTCTGGGTGCCTGAGGAGAGAAGTCTGGCCCACTTTGTGAGAGGAAGCGCTGGTAAGGGGGGCTGCACTTCCCTCACCAACGGGAGTGTGCCTTGAGCCCAGCTTTGTTAGGCAGCATACTTTGGGTTGAAAAAAGAGAAGAATGGTGTTTTCCAGAGGAAACAAAGTAGTGCTGGGGGTGGCAGTCTCCCCACGGTAGGACTGGCTTCTCTTCCCTGTGGATAGAATCGCTTTCCAATGCATGCCTGACAGCCCAAGGAAAGGTCCTCCCTCGCCTCAAAACAGAAAGAGCGGCTGGGCCAGCTGCAAGAAGCTGCCCTTCCAGGCAAGCCTCTGGGTGCCTGAAGAGAGAAGACTCTCAGCTCATGTGGGGAAGCAAGGGCAAGGGGCACTTCACTTCCTTCGCCCAAGGAGTGTGCTGGGAGCGCAGCTTTGGCAGGCGGCGTCCCTGGGGACGGTATTTTCCAGAGGCCTTGGGGCTGCTTGAGGGAAAAAGCCTACCTGAGCGGCTTCACCAGGAGACATAAGGAGCGCTGCCTTGCGTCCCAGTTTTTATTCTCTTCTGTTCCCCAGAAGCGTGAAGCATTTTCAGGAATGGGGCCGAGCTTGCCAAGGGCTGGGGTTGGTGAAACAAGCCTGGGAACCCAGAGGCTCCTGGCAGGCAGCAGCTTGCTTCTGGAAGTCAGCAGTGTTGGTGACATGTGTGCGCCCCCTGCAGGGAACCACAAACGACTATCTGCGGGGGTGGGGTGGTAGTGGGGAAATGGCACCGGACCAAAGTGACCTTGAGTCTAACCCATTCCTACCCAAAGAAGGCAGCCAGATCCTGGGAGTGGTGAAGGCCCGAGTAAGTTCCGGGGAGTGCAGGAAGTACCCAAATCAGCCTGTGCAGGAGCGGGAGCCCTAAGGCATGTGCCACCTTCCTGCCCCCCTTGGGACAATGCAGTGTAGCAAGATATCCTCACAGCCACAGGTTCTACGTATTCCTTAGAGCAGCCAAGGCCTAAGGATGGCGGCCCCAGAATGCACACCTCGCAGTAGTGCTACATGTAGGGAGTCCCTGGCTCCCGTCGGGTACCTTCTCTCGGCTTGGGAGAGAACCATTTCACAGACCTGTTGAAACAGCAGAGGAAAGGGCCCGTTCCCTAGTGCTGAAAAACACCGCTGGCCGCCGTCCCCGTCCCCGGAGGACCTGCAGTGCTGCCAAGCCCCTGCTGCCTGTTTAACAGGGAGGCGTGCGGTTGCAGCCGGAAAGCGACAGGCACATGCCATTTATGAGCCAATCCCTGGACTCAGGAAGTAGAGATGTGGAGATTGGCACAGGTTGTTAGGACGTCTGTTGTAATGACTTTTCTAATGGTCATGGTGGCAAGATCTTCAGTGATGAATCTGTTAATAAAATGAATATTAATTTCTGACAGTAAGTGGTTGAAGGTGCTGGCATAGTACCTAGCATCTCAGTCCCAGGACCTCAGTACTACTGTACCACTCTGCAGAGACAATGGCTGAGCATGGACAAGGTGGATGGAAACTTGACTGGAGTGCACAAGGGAAGGGAGAGAGTGCGTGTGTTTAGGGGGTTGGGGATAATAGCTCTGGCCAAGCTGTAGCTCCAGCTTATCTAGGTTAAGAAGGTGTAGGGAATCCTGGTGTTTCAGCGCCCATCATTTTGTAGATGAAGAATATGCCTTTTTCATGGATTATGGCAAGACTTGTTCCTAGCATTCTCTAGTTGGTATGGAAGTTGTGGAGAGCAGTACCTTCCATCTGCTAAGATAGGTGTTAGAGGCTGAGTGCTCTCAAGAAATTGTCTGGCTTTTGCAAGGCTCCCTGTGAGCCTGCACACAGGACTGATGAGGACAATCACTGTTTTGTTCTGAGGATGGAGTCTTGGGAGAATGCTGTTCCCCATGTGATCCCAGGCAGGGGAAAGACCTGGAGTCCACTGTAGAACTATTTTGTGGGAGC
>RCUC01162746.1:0-49566 GCA_003697995.1 Taxidea taxus jeffersonii | reverse complement strand
CATGTTTTTCTCGTTTAGTGCTCTGAATATATCATGCCAGTTCTTTCTGGCCTGCCAGGTCTCTGTGGATAAGTCTGCTGCCAATCTAATATTTTTACCATTGTACGTTACAGACTTCTTGTCCCATGCTGCTTTCAGGATTTTCTCTTTGTCGCTAAGACTTGTAAATTTTACTATTAGATGGCGGGGTGTGGGTCGGTTCCTATTGATTTTGAGGGGTGTTCTCTGCACCTCCTGGATTTTGATGCTTGTTCCCCTTGCTATATTAGGGAAATTCTCTACAATAATCCTTTCCAGTATACCTTCTGCTCCTATTTCTCTTTCTTCTTCTTCTGGAATCCCAATTATTCTAATGTTGTTTCGTCTTATGGCATCACTTATCTCTCGAATTCTCCCCTCGTAGTCCAGTAGTTGTTTGTCTCTCTTTTGGTCAGCTTCTTTATTCTCTGTCATTTGGTCTTCTATATCACTAATTCTGTCTTCTGCCTCATTTATCCTAGCAGTAAGAGCCTCCATTTTTGATTGCACCTCATTAATAGCTTTTTTTATTTCAACTTGATTAGACTTTAGTTCTTTTATTTCTCCAGAAAGCGTTTTTATTTCTCCTGACAGGGTTTCTCTAATATCTTCCATGCCTTTTTCGAGCCCGGCTAGAACCTTGAGAATCGTCATCTTGAATTCCAGATCTGACATATTACCAATGTCTGTATTGATTAGGTCCCTAGCCTTCGGTACTGTCTCCTGCTCTTTTTTTTGTGGTGAGTTTTTCCGCCTTGTCATTTTGTCCAGATAAGAATCCGCTGTTCTCCTTGTTAAGTGAACTTGGTCTTGGCTGGATTTCTTTGATCTTCTGGGGGAGGGCCCTGTTGTAGTGATTCTCAGGTGTCTTTGCCCCAGGCGGAGTTGCACCGCCCTTACCAGGGGCCGGGCTAAGTAATCCTCTCAGGTTCGCTTTCAGGAGCTTTTTTTCCCCCTGAATGCTTTCCGTAGAGTTCCGGAGGACGGGAATGACAATGGCGGCCTCCCAATCTCCGGTTCAGAGGAGCCGAGAGCTAGGGGCCCCAGTCTTCAGTGCGCCTTCATAGAAAAGCGTTTAATCCCTCCGGTCTCCCCAGCCCACGTTTGGGCCGGAGACCGCACGCGCGGGCCCGCAGACCGCGCGCGCCCGCAGACCGCGCTCAGAGAAAATCGTGCGTAAGCAGTCCCGTCTCACTGGCTTCCGGGAGCGCTCCGAGCTCACCCAGCCTGTGACCAAGCGTCTCTGTCTCTGGCAGAGTCCCACCTGGAGTCTCCGAACCCCGTAGATCCCTGAGCTCTCCCAGGTCGGAGTCTCCCCGGATCTTGTGGGGACCCCTCGCACAGAGCACCGGCCCGTGCCCCAGAGCACCGGTCCGTGTCACAGACCACTAGGAAACCTCGGCTCTGTCTCCGCAGACGGCTTCCCCGCTCTAATACCTGTGAGCTCTGCGACACTCAGACACCCCCGATCCTTCTGTGACCCCGCGGGACCTGAGTCCACGTTGTCCCCGTGAGGTCTTCACCCCAGTTTAGCCTCTGGAGCGATGTCCCTCCATGGAGCCGACTTTTAAAAGTTCTGATTTTGTGCTCCGCCGCTTGCCGGGAGCCGGCCCCTCCCCCTGGGGTCTATCTTCCCGTCGCGTTGGATTCACTTCTCCGCTGGTCCTACCTTTCAGAAAGTGGTTGATTTTCTGTTTCTAGAATTGTTGTTTTTCTTCTCTTCGATCTCCTGTTGGATTTGTAGGTGTTCGGAATGGTTTGATAGGCTTTCTAGCTGATCTCCTGCTGGCTGATGTCGTCTCAGCCTCCTACTTCTCCGCCATCTTGACTCCTCCCCCCAAGTTTTGTTTTTTTTAAAAGAAGCTCAGATTGCATCTGTCCCGAAATTACTATCCACCCGCCACCTGAGATGAGAGAGTGAAGTTTTTAAAAAGTTGTCTGAGGCATTACAAGGCAGATGGGACAGACATTTCTCACAGACTAGTCCAATGAACAGCTCCTGACTGGGGGTCCAAGAGGGCTACCTGAAAGTGTCATCTGGTCTTCCAGCACTGGTGAGCGGAGTTCTAAGAAGCTGGTTCCACAGACAACAAACTTACCATAAAGATGCTGAGACATTAGGGATAATGTTTTCAAATAGTACTTGTCCTTCTAGTTCAAATGGATTTTAACTCATCTTGTTAAAAATAATGGAAAAACTCAACATTTAAGCTGCAGAAATGTAGTAATTCTTTGGTTAGTTAAAAACACTACTGATGTACAGATAGTTAATGTTATTTTCATGATGGTCACAGTATCAGGTGTGACTATAAATTAATGAGCTAATTCCTCAATATTCCAGAGCCTATATAGGTCAACAAGTATTGCTTGTTTTAAAATCAATCACCACAGGAGGGCATACTTTGCCATTTCGCCAGACTCCTGAAGAGCAGGGACCCTGGCTGCAAGCATCTTCCCATTTCCAGTGTTTGGCTTATACATGTTGACTAAAATAGACTGTCATCACAAAAACCAACCACTTTTCTGGAATGGATCGCCAGGGCTACATCTTATAAGTAAATAATTCATGATGCAAATATCTATCCTTTGAAAAAGCTAATGTTTTCATTACTTCTAGAAAGGTATATAGAAAAATGGTAACAGCCAGTGCTGGCAGTGGTGTGGTGAAAGAGACAGCTTGGTATGTTCCTGGTGGAAACATTATTTATATAGCCTTTCTGTTGAGCATTTTGATACACATCAAAAACCTTTAAAATGTGCATAGTCTTTGATCAGTTAATTCCATTTCTAGGAATTATCCTAGGGAAATAATTATGGATATACAAGGGCTTCTATACAAGGACACTATTCTTGGTGTTCTTTTAAGAAGTAAAAATTAGGGGCACCTGGGTGGCTCAGTGGGTTAAAGCCTCTGCCTTCGGCTCGGGTCATGATCCCAGGATCCTGGGATCAAGCCCGGCACCGGGCTCTCTGCTCAGCCGGAAGCCTGCTTCCTCCTCTCTCTCTGCCTGCCTCTCTGCCTGCTTGAGATCTCTCTGTCAAATAAATAAATAAAATGTTTAAAAAAAAAAAAGAAGTAAAAATTATAAACCACCCGTGCTTCTAGTAACAGGGGGATAAGTTTAAAAAATTCCAGTACAGGGGGTGCCTGGGTGGCTCAGTGGGTTAAACCTCTGCCTTCTGCTCAGGTCATGATCTCAGGGTCCTGGGATCAAGCCCCACATCGGGCTCTCTGCTCAGCAGGGAGCCTGCTCCCCCCCGCCCCCCACTGCCCACTGCTCTGCCTATTTGTAATCTCTGTCAAATAAATAAATCTTAAAAAAAAAATTCCAGTATGGCCACTCGGTTGAATACCAAACAGACATTACAAATAATGGAAAAACATAAAGCATTTTCAACAGCCAGACTGAAAGGCAGGTTATATGAGGGTATTTATAGTAATTTATTTGTGGGTTTTTTTTTTTAAGGTTATAGCACATATACCGAAGAGCCTGGAGACTCACACAAACATTCATAGGGGTTGTTTCCGGATTATGTGAAGGAAATTCTCACAGTGCAGAAATGTTTTGGGAGCACATGCGGGGCGGTTCATATTACGCTACTGCTGATGGAAAAAGGGGTGAAGTCCATAAATAAACCAATAGACAAACAGTGGCCAATTTGCTTAGACCCATCTGAAATACCCCCAAAGTACACTGAAAACCAGTGCTATCAGGTGCCTGGGGGGAAGGAAGCCAGGTGGCTGGGAGGCTGGTCAGAGAGGACTTTTCAGTGCATATTCTTTTATTACTTTTGGAAGCTCGAACCATGTGAACTTATTACTGCTCCAGAAAGAAAAAAACTGGAAATCAAGATAAAGTTCGGAAAAACAGTAGCATCATTTAAATTAGCATGTGGCCTCTCAAGGAACACTCTGAGTGAAACCTGATTCAGGGAAATGTTAGTTTTTGAACTGTGCAATTTGGTAATGATGAGCTGTCACATATACAACAAACCCTCGTTTTTGTAATAAAAAAGGTAAAGATAGAATTTTTTAAAAACTTAATTGTCTCCTTTAGTTTTTTTATTAATACATCTTGTTTTTGGGTAACTTATTTATGTACATATTGGTTCCTATTTTAAGCCACTTTCTTGTGCTTTTGAAACAAAGATCTCTTGCGGTATAGTAAAACATGTCAATAATACATTTCCGTGTAAATATGTCTCATCTGTCATGTGTGCACATCCTGTATTTGTTTATTAATACATAGCATCCTCAGTGGAAGTGCACCAATGTGTGCAACGGGCTTGTGAACACAGCCATGCTGCTATTGCACACATATGGCAAACATTCATCCGGTGTTATATTTATTTATTTATTTTTTAAAGATTTTATTTATTTGACAGACAGAGGTTACAAGCAGGCAGAGAGGCAGGCAGAGAGAGAGGAGGAAGCAGGCCCTCCTGCTGAGCAGAGAGCCCGATGTGGGGCTCGATCCCAGGACCCTGGGATTATGACCTGAGCTGAAGGTAGAGGCTTTAACCCACTGAGCCACCCAGGCGCCCCTGGTGTTATATTTAAAGATGTTAAAAACTGCTCTATTTTTCTAGGACTTCAGAGCCTGGACCGCCCACATGCTAGGTCCTAATAGGACATCCTCTATGGGGGACAGATGACAGATGTCTTGGGCTGGGAGCACCCAGTGTGATGGGAAGAGGTGAAGGGCATGACAAAGACAGAGGGACACACTCTCCCCTTCAGGGGGCACTCCCCGCCCCACCCACAAGCCCCAGTCCCTCACTTACCACTGCACGGGCTGCCAGTTAGGGAGAAAAGGGCGGAAGCCGGTGATGCACTCGAAAGCCAAGGTGCCGAAGCTCCAGTAGTCCACAGTCACCGTGTACTTCTGCTGTTCCAGGAGCTCTGGGGCCTATGGGAGAACAAGTGCTGGGGAAGCACTGAGGGGCTCCTGCTGCTGGGGGGCCTCTGCAGGAGGGGCGATGGGCCCTTCTCGTCATGTCCCCCTCTTCCACTGACCCCATCCAGAGGACATTGGCATGTCCACTCAAGGGGGGAGGAGGTGACCGCACATGTAGCTGGTGGTATCTAGACGTTCTCTGTACCTCATTCACTCCTGATGCTGATAGGAGTCCCTCAGGGGTATTTTTAGGTAGCTCAGAGCACAGCATACACCCTTTCCTTGGGTGCCATGTCCAGGTGGGAAGGTAGGTTACATACCACAGAGGAAAAGGACACTAGGCTAGACACACCGAATGCCTAACACACATGTTAAATGCTGACCATGTCTCCTAAACCGATGTGCCTCAGGATGTGTGGTCATGCAATGGGACGGGATATTTATAATCGGGCAGGAAAAAAGCCGGATGCAAGAGAGCTGCCCAAGCAGAGAGAGCCGGAGGGACCAAGCAAAGCTTTGAAGCACGGTGGGAATGGAAATTGCCTCAGAAGAAGGCTCCTCACATGAGGGTCTGCAAGGAGACATTCTAGGAAGGAGCATCACAAGTAAAGGCAGGGAGACTAGACTGTGCACGGTCTAGCTAGACGTGTGTCACTTACAGAAGGGCCAGGGAGTGCAAAGCATGAGGAAAAGTTGGGGGATGAGCAGATTAGTCTCTATATCTGGTTATGGACAGAAGTTTTAGTTCTTGAAGGTGAAGGATGTGACTGAGTGTCCTGGTCAGAGCATGGGCTCCCCCATTTAACTGTTGCTGAGCCCATGAGGATTTCAGAGGATGCTCAGAAGGACCTACATAATTATGTGATACCGACACAGGACCCGAATCATAGCGCCCCATGGGTCACCACTCTGAAACCTCTATTCCATTGAGCAGGTCATAAAGCAATGGAGCCCAGTCCCCTAGTTGGTGGGCTAAGTAGGAAGCAGAAATGAACTCAGAGAGACTTCAAAGAATCCTTCTCTTCTTTATTTAAGAACTAGATAAAATAGGGGTGCCTGGGTGGCTCAGTCAATTAAGCAGCTGCCTTCAGCTCAGGTCATGATCCCAGGGTCCTAAGATCAGTCCCCACATCAGGGCTCCTGCTCAGTGAGGAGCCTGCTTCTCCCTCTCCCTCTGCCTGCCACTCCCCCCTTTGTGCTCTCTCTCTCTGACAAACAAAATCTTTTAAAAAAAAGAAAAGAAAAAAACTAGATAAAATATTTAAGCTCATTTAGCCCAGTGGCTTTCAACCTCTTTTTGTTGATTAAACTGCTGACCCTTTTTTTCAATCAAAATTTAACTGATTGTTACCATCCACAGGCAATCTATGACCAAGTCTGAGTCTCTTGCTAGGCATTTCTTGACTTATTTTCTACACCCTCACTGCTACCAGTGGCTCTGAGCTGCCTGTCACAACAGCCTCCTTACCTCCCCCATGATTTACTCTTGTTCAGTACAATTTACTCTCCATGCTGCATCAAGGGTGATCCCTTCAAAGGGTAAACCAGATCCCTCTCCAAATTAAAACCCTTCATTGTCTTTCTGGCCCTCCACGGACTACATCCTTTGCTTCAATTTCCTCTCCTTTCGCCTACCTCTGGCCCCTTGCATCTATGCATCCTTCAAGTCCCAGACTAGGTGAGGGCCTCCTAACATGTATTCTTGTAACACCTTGCACTTTCCCTTTGTAGCACTTGTCACAATTTTAACTTCTTAGTTCTCTGTGTAAGCATGGGGTTAATGTCTTTCTCGCTAAACTCCGAGCTCCTAAAGACCAGGGAAATGCTGGTCTTCTTTCCCATTGCATCTTCAGCTCCCAGCACAGTGCCTGGCAGACAGACGTAGACTATACTCCATCAGGACTTCCTGAATGAATGAGGGACTCACACAGAAGCCCAGTGTTCAGACCAAGTAATATAAAGAAGGGGTGGGGAGTCAGAGCTCAGCATCTTCTTGCTGGCCCGAGACACATCATAGAAACTGTGGCTTCTACAGAACAGCATGAATTTAGTCTAAAGTCTTTATTTTCAGATAAAATACTGAAGCCCAAGATGTTATAGGATGTGTGCAAGAGCACCTGCTAGCAATGCCCTTCTGATATCAGAGAAGATGACCCCATCCTTCCATTGGGCCTCCAGTGGCAAAAAGTCCTGACTTGAACAGGGTACATCTCTGTCATACAACAATTCCTATCTGGGAAACCTAAAGAGAGCCAGTAAGATTTAGATGCTAGAAGGCAAGGATAGAGAGGAGCCACACATGAACAGCCATCAGGGAACAGCTGAGAAGCAAACACATAAACCCCATTTCTTACCAAGTATTGCAGGGTCCCCACAAAGGAAGTACAAAGACTGCCCTGATCCAGTTCCTTGGCATATCCTAGGTCAATAATTTTGTGTATTAACTGAAAAAAAAAAAAAAAAGGAAAAATCAGGAGGATTATGTGGGTACCCTGTTCTCCTATAAGAACTGATTGCTAACCAGAACAGAGGATATTCTGAATTCCCAGGTTGTGTTAGAGCCTGAGTTCCTAAGGACCACCCAATACACAAGAGACCGCCTTCAACATGGCAGATAGAGGGCAAGAGGAAACGTACACGGTAAAAATGCTCAAAAAAGGCACATGTTCTCCTTTGCTCTGCAACTACTCACCAGAGGAAGGTCAAAATGAACGGACTCTGCATCAGCCCTCAAGATTGCTGAACCTGGCCTTGATGATGTGAAAGACCTGCTCAGTGAATGCCCGTAGTTCTCAAATCCTAAAACCACTGGCAATAATGAGTGTGAACCGAAACCAGGGTGAGCGCTAGGTCAGTCATGGGTCAGGCCCAGAACGCCGACGGAAGCTCCCCCAGAAGAGACTGAGTGGCCCACAGGTTGGGTTACTATATTCCAATCAGCTGATCTGTTGCTTGTCACCCCCAGCTAAACGAACAAGGCTGTGAGAGGGCACCTGCCGAGCCCCACGGGGAGGTAACTGCCACACCCAAGCAGGAAGGCCCCTGCGGAGGGTCCCCAAGAGCTCTGGGGAGACTGCAGGCTGGGCCAGGCCCTATGGGCGGTAACAGCTCCAAATGCCTCCCCTGCGTCACAAGCAGAACCAGCTCAGAGCTGGTTTTCAGGTTAGCATCAAAAGTTGTGCTCTCAAACATACAGAAAACAAAAAGTCGCTTTCTCGATTTCTCAGAGGTGCTAGTCTCAAAGGCTGGGGCAGAGGCGGGAAGAGAAACATTATTTTCCTTATCAAATTCCTGCAACTGGGGAAACTAACAATGTGATCCACTCAAACTTGCCTCCGTTAGCCAGCAAGAGCTTTTTGCTGAATTCTGTTTCAAATCAAAAGTGTTCCCACAGAATCAAAGCGAATACAAAGTCAAGGAAACTCAAATATAAACAAAGATACAAAGGGTGTTCTTTCTCTAGGAGAGCAGCTCCCCTGAGGCAGTCCCCAGGACTTTCCCGGAAGGTCACTCACTCTTTGCTCTCCTTGCTGCAGGACGATGTTTTCTGGCTTTAGATCCCGATGGATGATTCTGTTTTCATGAAGGTATCTAAGTGCAGAGGCTGAGAGGGTAGAAAGGGGAGTCAATTTTCATTAAGCCTAAAAAATGTGTTTCACTTCAAAATCATCTATCCTGTGAAAGATTGTGCCCTGACACACACTTCTGGCTTTTAGTGCAGGTTCGGAGGGAGGGACAGGGCCTGGGGCAGAAACTCCCCCAGGATGACGTGAAAGTAGGCCTGGTTACTGGAGAATTTGGAGCACAAGAAACTGACTTTTTCACACAAAGTCACCCATGAGTCTAGAGCAGGGGTCCCCAACTGCATTGCCCAGACCTGCATCTGAGCTTGTGAAAAATGCAAAATTCTGGGATCCCACCCCAGACCTAGTAAATCAGAAACATTAGAGGTGTTTTAACAAGATCTCCAGGTGACGCTGATGAAGTTTGAGAAGGGAAACATCTCTGGTGTAGAGGCTCAAAAGTCTAAATTCCACAGGGAGGGTAAAGAAGGGCCCTCTGGGCAGAGACCACTCTGCTCATCGGATCTGAAGTCCACTGACGTCCGATCCGGCTTCAAGGAAGAAGTGGGAGAAGAGACTATGCACACACTCCACACACCTCACAGTTCAACATGGGTTTACTATGTGCTCAGTTCTCTGCTAGGCTCTGGAGGTACATAAAATAAGAGGCATGATACCCAAGAGCTCAGAATCCAGCTGGGAAGGAAGAAAGGAGCCTGTGAGACCCTGGATGTGTGGATATGTGAGCATGTCGTACGGGAAGGTCATGGCACATGGCACCAGGGCTCCTGCTGCAGCTGGGCTCCAAGCCCGATGTCCTCTGCACCCATAAAAGAAGTTTAATAACTTCAACAGAAGTCCTAGCTCATTGTACTACAAAAGACAAAAATGAGGAAATACAAGAAGGTGATAAAATTATCATTATTGGAGATGTTATGGCTCTGTGCTTAGAAACTCAATAGATGAGGAGCACCTGGGTGGCTCAGTTGGCTAAGTGCCTGCCTTTGGCTCAGGTCACAATCCCAGGATTCTAGGATCGATCCCAGGGTCAGGATCCCAGCTTAGTGGGGAGTCTGCTTCTCCCTCTGTGTCTGCTTCTGCTCACATGCTCCCTCTCTATATCTGTCTCAAATGAATAAATAAAATATTTTTAAAATATTTTAAAAATTATAAAAATTAAAGTAAAACAAAATGCCTTTTTCCACCTCTTCAGCCAGCAAGAATTTTAGATTAGAAATAAAGGGGATTTTCCTACATGGCTTGAAGGAGGAAAAATTACTGGGCCTTTTTGGGAAATATGGTAATATCTATTAAGTCTTAAAAAATGTACATATTATTTGACCCATTATTTCCACCTCTAGTAACCTAGCTTATAAAGTCTAGTCATCTAGCTTACAATGCTCCATAACATACAGATAAGGATGCTTATCGCATAGCTTGGAGTAAAATACTTAGTAATAAACTGGAAATCATCAATTAGCAATGGCTGGGCAAACGATGACAGAGCCACGTTATAGCAGGCACTGGTCTCAAAATCTTTTAAGTTTATAGAGAATATAACTCAGATATAGATAATTCGAGTAAGAAGGATGACAAAGATGGTGGTTTTTTGTTTGTTTTAAAAAGGTAGTAAACAATGGGATGTCTGGATAGCCTGGTCAGTTATGCATCCAAATCTTGATTTCGGTGCAGGTAATGATCTCAGGGTCGTGAGATCAAGCCCGTGTCGGGCTCCATGCTGGGGGTGGAGTCTACTTGGGATCTCTCTCTCTCCTTCTCCCCTTGCCCCTCCCTGCTTGTACTTTCTCTCTTAAAAAAAAATTTTTTTTAAAGGTAATAAGAGAAGACAACATTAAGATGTTCAACACTGAGGCATCCCTGTGCTGCCACTCCCCGCCCCCCACCTCTCTCTCACTCATCACACCAGACAGAATGCAGGCAAACCAGGGATGTGGGATTTCCTGTCTTTTCTGCAGAGCGGGAGAAGGCCTTCCACAGAAACCAAGTTGTCAAACATGCTTCATGAAGACTTTCATGTTGAAGGTTTCCTGAAAACACATCTCAAAGTCCAACCCAGATAAACAAGTGACTTCCATCTTACTAGGGGAGTTCCATTGCAAAATATTAAGTTAATTATGAAACGTCTAATTACAGCTGCCCTTTTAACCCAGGCTTCGACCACATAGTTCCAGTATTTCATACTTGTTCCTTATTTTTCTTTTCTTTCATAACTGAATACAGAGGACCAGCTTAGGTCCAATGAATGTCCGAATGAAGTGAAAGACACGTTGCACAATATTTCACTCTATCTTGTTCCCAACTGTATTAACTTTTAAAGCCTGATGCTTCTGGGGGGCACCTGGGTGGCTCAGTCAGTTATGCATCCACTTTTGGCTCAGGTCATGATCTCAGAGTCCTGGGATCAAACTCCGCATCAGGCTCCCTGCTCATCAGGGAATCTGCTTCTCCCTCTGTCTCCCCTCGACCCCCCTTGTTCTCTCTCGCAAATAGATAAATAAAATCTTAAAAAAAAAAAAAAAAACGATGCTTCTGACCAGCACTCTCATTTGTTTTACTAATTTTTTTCCTTAGAGAAAAAGAGAGTGCGGGGATGGGGGGGCTTAGGGGGGAGAAGGGGCAGAGGAAGAAAGAGAGAGATATTAAGCAGACTATGCTGAGCCTAGAGCCTGACACGGGGCTCGATCTCACAACCTTAATATCATGACCTGAGCCCAAATCAAGAGTTGGACGCTTAACGGACTGAGCCACCCAGGTGCCCCTGTGTTTTCCTAATTTTTATTAAAGGATCAAGACAAAGTATAGCCAAACATTCGAATAACTGTGCAAACACAACCTTTCTGGCAGGGACAGTGCAGCTGAAGCAGATCTCGTGGCTGGCCGCCAGCCCTGCATGCAGCAACTCAACATGTGTGTGCGCTGACGGACTCACAACAGGCCCATTTTGGTATATGACCAGAGTGTCAGGGCCTGATCTCTAAACGTGTGGGTTGGTCTGCTCCAAAGCAGAATGTATGGAAGTTAGGACAACTCACTGTGTTTTGAGCAAGTACACAACCCCAGCTAATGAAACTCCTCTGAAGTCAGATATGCACATCTCACTGGTACCGTGGTACCACAGGCCACAAGCTGGGGAGACGTCCCAAGGAGCCACCCAGTGATAGAGAAGAGCATTCAGATTCTCCGGCAAGCACCACTCCCTACACAGGCCTGATCAGGAATTGTCATCTGACCCTCAGTGCGGACGGATGCAAGCTGTTAAGTGAGCCACTGATGACTATTAATAGCTGTCTATTTACGTTTAAGCAACTGTGCACAGCAAACTTTAACCCTCATCTCAGGACATTTGTTCTCAAATACTTTTGTCAACTTAATATTGTGTCTGGAAATAGAGAATTCTTCAGGTATTATTACATGTAGTTTCTGGAGTGAATAAGGTAGTTGAAATTTCGATAGGCAACAACTGAAACAGCTCCCCTTACTGACTGAATCGGTCTGTAAAAGGCACAGCCTGACTGTGTTATGTTTTATAAAATAGAACCTAAGGCGCAGTGTCACAAAATGAGTCAAAGTTGTCTCGAGATGAGAGAACCTAATTTAACCCACTGAGCCACCCAAGCGTCTCCAGATGAGAGAACCTAATTTAATTGGATGGAAAATGAGAATCTGAGATGAAGAAAAATACTTTTGCACCTGAAAATTTGTTAAAACTCTAAACCGTTGGGGCACCTGAGTGGCTCAGTCAGTTGGGCTTCTGCCTTCAGCTCAGGTCATGGGACTGAGTCCCACATCAAGCTCTCTGCTCAGCAGGGAGCCTGCTTTTCCCTCTCCCTGTGCTACTCCCCTGTTTGTGCACTCTGGTTTTCTGTTGGGTAAACAAAAAAAAAAAAATTTTTTTTTTAAATCTAAAGCTTAGTGATAGCGATAATACAGGTGTATAAAAATTGAAAACCACGACATAGAACATAAACCCTAAAAATTAATTTCTCACATTCTAATTCTAGAAAAGAGTTGGAAGAAGCACGGACTCTGTGAACTTCTAAGCTACACAGTAACACTTCCTAGGGTAGACTGTAGAGAGGGTCCAGGTTAAGGACTTGCCACAGGAGAACAACAGCCTTCCCTGTTATCACTGTCAGGAACAGCATCTGGGTAGTTACCCCAGCTTTCCCTTAGCTCACAAAAAGACACAAATATCTAACTGAAGAATGTGACACTCTGGAGATCTTACTGATGAACCAGAATTTCAAATCACAGCTCCCACATATTTTTTTCAGATTACAAACCACAACTCAGGGACCAGCCAGGACCAGCTAGATTTCCATGCTGAAAAGCAGCTTTGTAAGAGCTGTACTGATGAATCCCTACTTTCTACACCCCAAATTTATTTATTTATTTATTTATTTATTTGTTAGAGAGAGAGAGCACAGGCAGACAGAGAGGCAGGCAGAGGCAGAGGGAGAAGCAGGCTCCCCGCCCAGCAAGGAGCCCGATGTGGGACTCGATCCCAGGACACCGGAATCATGACCTGAGCCGAAGGCAGCCGCTTAACCAACTGAGCCACCCAGGCATCCCCACACCCCAAATTTAAAGGGATTACTAAACTCTCTTAGGAACATTAGTTGTTTGGGGTGCCTGGGTGGTTCAGTCCGTTAAGCCTCTGCCTTCAGCTTGGGTCATAGTCCTAGGGTCCTGGGATGGAGCCCCACATTAGGCTCCCAGCTTGGTGGAGAGTCTGCTTCTCCCTCTCCCTCTACCCCCTGCTTATGCTCTCTCTCTCAAATAAATAAAATCTTTAAAAAAAAAAAAAAAGGAAAGGAACATTCTTATTTGGGATATATTCCATGGAAAAGAAATGGAAGGATAAATGGACCCAAAAAACAGAGAGAGAGAGAGATTAGAGGAGAAAGGAAAGATCTAAGTCACCAATGACTAAGAAGTACAATAGGATGTTTGTTCACTCAATAAAAATTGACTGTGTTAAAAAAGAAACAGGTCCAAAATGGTGCCCCTGGTGCTAAGGCCACATCACCAACAGAGAACTTAATATCTAACCTAACTGGGTGGCTCAGTTAACTAGGCACCTGCCTTCGGCTCAGGTCATGATTCTGGGGTCCTCAGATCATGCCCTGCATAGGGCTCCTGGCTCAGCAGGGAGTCTGCTTCTCTTTCTGCCCCTCCCCTTGCCCAGGTTTTTCTCTCTAAAATTAAAAAAAGAAAAGTAAGATCTAAAAAAAAAAAAAAAGATCTAATCTAACTGCATTTTCAGCCTGTCTTAGAAATATAATCTTAACTAGTTAGTCTAGTACTATCTGGTCAGCACTAGTGAGGTAATCTGCCTGATAGACCCCTACTATCCCTCAAAGGAAGGTGACCTTACCTAAAACAATCCGCTCTTTGCTAGTGCCTTCCATGTCGTTCCCCCTTCTGCCTATAAGTGTTTCGTTTTGTACAGCTCTTTGGAGCTCCTTTCTGTTGGCTAGATGGGATGCTGCCCAATTCATGAATAGTTGAACAAACCCAACAAGATCTTAAAAATTTACTCAGCTGCCTTCTGTTCTTCAACATAATTGGTGACAATTGCGGGGTCTGAAGGAAACTTCTGATAACTTCGGGAACAATAAGAAACACAGGCATGGTACCCTCGAACCCTTCCAGTTCTCCTTCTTGCCGTCCAATGGCTATTGGTAAGTCCCTCTTGGTTTTGAGTTCGACTCTTTGTACTAATTGGCAGTAAGATGGCTCCCCACCTAACTGGCTTTCCACAGATCCCCCATTTGATTGGCAATCCCAGCCCTTGGTTCAGTCCCTGGATTCCACCTTGGGAACTGCTGGCAGTTCAGTTCACAGTCCCCCATCTGTCCCCATTCTTTGGAGTCTGCTCCTTTTGTCCTTCCTCCAACCCCCAGATCAAGGTGGTTACTCAGATTGGGTCCAATGTGATCTGATCTACATTGTTCCAATGGAGATGAAGGCTACTATTAATCTCAGAGACCCAAATCCACAAAACTAGTGGGCACAACCAAGCATGTGAAAGCTGTTAGAATGCATGCTTCCTAACTCTTGAGACTCCTGTGTCTTAGGCTAGTCACCAAACTTAAGAATAAATTGGTTACAGGTTGGGTCGTACTGACACTAGGGCACCTGCAACCTCAAGAAAATGTCCACGTGATGAGGTATCCCGTACAGCACCTTATAACTACCAAACCAGTGGCATGTTCCCCTTAGGTATTAGGTTGGCTCCAAGAGGATAGAAACCTTAGCTTAAACAAACAAACAAACAAACCCCTTAAATTCTGAAGAGTTGAGGGCACTACCTTCCAGCAACCTGATTATTTAATGACTAAGAACTATAATTTGGGAAGCTATAAATATCTACAAAAACAGCAAAATCTTACTAGAAAAAAACCTAGAATTACAATGGCTAATGTGGGAAACATTCCAATTAAACAAGATCCTTTATTTAAGAAGTACACTTAAAAGCAAGGTTCCCAAATCAAATAGAACAGGATACCTACTTTAACAGATGTACAGAAGCTTCCAAAAGGTTTCAAGATTCCAAAATAGCTTCATCAAAAGTTTCACTGCAAAAACGCTAATGAAGGGGCACCTGGGTGGCTCAGTGGGTTAAAGCCTCTGCCTTCAGCTCAGGTCATGATCTCAAGGTCCTGGCATTGAGCCCCACATTGGGCTCTCTGCTCCGCGGGGAGCCTGCTTTCTCCTCTCTCTCTCTGCCTGCCTCTCTGCCTATTTGTGATCTCTGTCTGTCAAATAAATAAATAAAATCTTTAAAAAAAAAAAAAGGCTAATGAAAAATCAGACACAAAACGTATCTAAAACAACACCTAGAGGCACCTGGGTGGCTTAGTTGGTTGAGTGTCTGACTCCTGATTTTGGTTCAAATCGTGATCTTGGGGTCGTGGGGTTGAGCTCCGCAGTGAGCTCCACGATGAATGTGGGGCCTGCTTGGGATTCTCTCTCCCTCTGCCTCTGTCCCTCCCCTGCTCATGCACATGTTCCTCTCTCTCGCTCAAAAAATAAATAAAACACCTAGGTCTTCTGCACTGGACCCTTCCAGGGACACATGATCAAAAAGCTGGCCTGGAAATCAATGCTTTATTGGCAATCAACTGGGACATTGGAAAAGAGGTTTTCTCAAAGGTTTTGTGCATGTCCTTCACATATCTGCCTCCCAAGGAAGGCCCCCAGTAATGAGACTCTGAGGGATTTTCTGGTAAAGTGCTACGTTATTCCCTGAAACAGCTAAGGGGAAACTCAAATTAAAACTAATGAAAATCCTTACCAAGTTCTGGTAGACACTGGAGCTACACTCTCTTTTTTAAACCCCACTCAGAGTCTACAGATGGGATCCTCAAAGATTGGCAGAAGCCAGCTAAACTGAGAATTCTTACTAGAGTCAGCTCTTCCTGATATCTGTCTCTAGCATCCAGTAGAGAAAGAAAAAGAAAATATCTTTTGCATCCTCCCTGGGGAGGGCTCTTGATTCCAAAGGATTGTTCAATACTGCCAGGAATATTTACTGTTCATTCCAGCTCCAACTTGACAAAATATTTGGAAGAACTTTTTTTTTTTTTTTTTAAGTAATCTCTCTACACCCAACGTGGGGCTTGAACTTACAACACTGAGATCAAAGGTTGTAAACTCACTGTGGTCAGGTGGCCAGATTGGAAGCTGATACTCAAAGCCTGATAAGAATTTTTTTTTAAGGCCTTCTCCCCTAAATGAAAATAAAACTATGTATCCAGAGTGAAAGTAAAAAATTTCTGAAGCCTTTGTAGAAAGATTTGCTAAAACATTCCAAAGACAAATGGCTCCAAATCCAGAACACAGGAATCCTCTGACTTTCATTAGAAATCTTTTTCTTGATATAAAAAAAAGCAAATTAAAGATAACATGGTTTAAATGGGGAGATCAGCCTATCCTATCATTTAAGTTGAGGAATTAAGAGGAACTGTCCTTTCCTTTCAAATCTTTACAAAACCAGAAATGCAGCTCTAGAAACAATTCAAAGCCCTCCTGTCCTTTTTACCAATCCCAAAACCTCCCCTAGTTTTCTCAAAAGTTTTGTAAGGACTAGGAAAATTTGGACTTTAGGGAACAAAAGTACTTCTTTTTTAAAATTTTTTTTTAATTTTAATTTTTTAAAGATTTTATTTATTTGACAGAAAGAGAGGGAGAGAGCACAAGCAGAGGGAGTGGCAGAGGGAAAGGGAGAAGTAGGCTCCCTGGAGCCTGATATGGGGCTCGATCCCAGGACCCCAGAATCACAACCCAAGCCAAAGGCAGACACTTAATTGACTGAGCCACCCAGGTACCCCCAAAAGTACTTCTTAGAGGAACTTGCATTCTTTCCCTGAGCCTTTGAGAGGTAAGTGCTTTACCTGGTTGTCTCCAGGAACTCTCATCTAGACCTTCCCCAATTCCTGGGACTGAAGAAAAAAGTGGGGGGAGGCTATTTACAAATACAAATTGCTGTAGAGGCTCCCTTGTTCCAAATCCAGTCCGCAGCTTCCATACATTTACTTTTAAGGACAACTACAAATCTTCAGTGTCTTCCCCACAAATATTGATAGAAAAAGCTTTAGACATCTAAGTAGATACCCTTATTTTATCTGCCAGAAACCTGATTTGGATCCAATTGCTCTTTTATAAACTAGTGAGTTTTGCATTATCGTACCCATCTTATTGCTAGAATTTTAAAGTGAAAGCTACAAGGGCTCTGTTGGCATATGCCTGTATGTTTACAGGTGCCTATATATGTGTGTGTCACAGATGCATGGTACATTCTTCCTCTGAACGGTATTGCCAAAATTCATATGCAAAAGAGCTCTACTTAATTGGCTTAAAAATAAACAGGCATTTATACGAAGTATTCCTAAAATTCTCAGAAATATAATAGAAATTAACCCAAATGCCTTTCAGGTTCACATGTTCTGGGAAAATACTCAGAATTAAAGTTAATTTAAGTTTGTTGACTCAATTAAAATAGACATGTCTTCAGTGTTGTCAGAATTAAATATAATGCTGACATACATTTAGTCTACATAGGTTTACAATTCAAATAACCTAATACTATCTATACGATAATATGATATGAATACATGATAGCTATATCATATCGTCAATAGGAAAAATGACAGAATAATGGCTGACTTTGTCTAATGTCTCATGACGTTTCCTTGGGTCATCGAAACAAAAGTATATGCTTCTAAAAGCTATTAAATATATCCATATATTTGCCAACGTAATGAATACTGGTGTAACAGGCAGATCACAACTGCTTACGTGTTAGTTTTCACTAGAAACTAAAGT
Organism: Taxidea taxus jeffersonii; assembly: GCA_003697995.1. Lineage (NCBI taxonomy): Eukaryota > Metazoa > Chordata > Mammalia > Carnivora > Mustelidae > Taxidea > Taxidea taxus. The sequence goes on along the minus strand of RCUC01162746.1, from coordinate 31,736 downwards.
TTCTAAGGGTTAAAAATTCTAAATAATATGTAATCAAAGCTACTGGAAATAATAAGAGAAACATCTCTGTATGCAAGGAAAGCGGGTTTTTGGTAAGAGAAGGTATGAGGAACGGAGAGACATTTTTATGGAGGGAAAAGACATTTTCTCCTAAAGTGAGGCTACTTATTTCAGAATGGTAAAGAGGAAAAACACAGGACAATATCTGAATGTAAAAAAGATGTAGAAGGTTTGTAAAAAAGGAAATCTAGGGAAAGGAATTTTATGTGTGGTCAAGTTGGCTAAGATTAAAATGAATTTATTTGAACAAAAAAGCAGTTTTAGGATAAAAAATAAGCCGGTACAAAATTAGAATTTGGTTTTCTCTCTGTTAAAAGGACAATGTTTTCTTAGACTATTGGTCTAAATGAAGTCTTTCTGACCTTGAACTACCTGGTATTTAGCAGAGGGCTCCTGGAACATCTCAAAAAATTTGTTCTCTCCATACAAAGGGGTATGGAAAACTAATTGGGTTTATTTGCTATGTTAAATTACATGGAAAACATTGTCAAATGGGGAAAATCCTAAGCTTGCTTTATTCTGTACTTGTGTAGGTATGCAAGTGTTCCAGAAACTGTATGAAATGCCTGGAAATCTACATGTTCTAGAAAATTATCAGTAATAATTCCAGTTACTATCCTAAAATGTTGTTTATCACAGAAATTACTAAGTTTCCTTATCAAATGAACTCTCATCAGATCTTCAGCAATGCGCATTTTTAAGTCTTTATCCCTTGCAGAGAGTTACTGTTCTACTCTGATGCTCTTCTGATGTGTTTCCGGCGCCTGGGTGGCTCAGCTGGTTAAGCACCTGCCTCCGGTCAAGTCATGATCCCGGAGTCCCAGAATCGAGTCCTACATCGGGCTCCCAGCTTCGTGGGGAGTCTACTTCTCCCTCTGACCTCCCCTCTCGTGCTCTCACTCTCTCTCTCTCTTTCTCTCTCAAATAAATAAATAAAATCTTTAAAAAAAAAGGGCGCCTGGGTGGCTCAGTGGGTTAAAGCCGCTGCCTTCGGCTCAGGTCATGATCCCAGGGTCGTGGGATCGAGCCCCGCATCGGGCTCTCTGCTCTACGGACAGCCTGCTTCCTCTTCTCTCTCTCTGCCTACTTGTGATCTCTGTCTGTCAAATAAATAAATAAAATCTAAAAAAAAAAAAAAAAAAAGAGTTTCTGCTCAAGTGCTCTGTCTTCAAAGAGAACAGGTTTGTACTTTGGAAAGAACTTTGGCGAGTACAGGTTTCTGATCACTTTAAGATCATACAACTGTCCTCAGTAAGAATTTCCAGAACTAACACAAGAACCGGATTCAGGCAGAACAGATGTTAATTAAATGACTGAATGACTGGAGGAGGATTACGGCTTTTTGTTTGAGACACTGCTGGTTCCTCAGTGTTTTGTTTTTCCAAATTTTTTAAGCTACCTATGACTTATGGCAGTTTGATAAAGCACACCTTTGCAACAAAAGTATGAATGAAACATTTCCTTTTTCTCCCTACTTGATTCCTCCAGAATCCAGAAGCTCTTGAGCATTCTTTTCATGGCAATAGTTAGTTATTTATATAAGTTCAGTGAAACTCTGTTCTCCTTGTAACAGAACAAAATTAAAAACATGGGCTATATTACCGAGGCCTTAACTGAAATGTCACATTTAAGAGCGATATGTATAGACTCAGATATGACAGACAGTTTAAGGAACTGCTGGGAAAAATCACTTGGTACCTTGCTTATAAAAGGTTCCTAGCAGCCTTACCAGATGAGTAAGAAAGGTCACTTCCTGGCAGGCCCAGAAACCTCAGGATATTTGGGGGAATCTTATGAAGAAATTCACCCCAATTATTGGTACTGCTCTGGTAAATTCTGATGGTAAATCCTTGGAGTGGCTTCCTGGCCTCAGGCTATTAGGAGTTCAATCTGATTCTTTATGAAAAGTTCCACAAAGCAGTCCTAAAAGGAGTTTATTCAACCAATCACTATTCTTGTTGCATTTATCTAAGTAATCAGGCCAAGTTTAATGAAAACAAATTAGTTTTGCTGCAGTTATTTTTAATTAAAAAATGGGGACAACTGTAAAGAAAAATGGTTTGCACTTTTGTAGATATTAGATTCTAATCCTGTTAATTTTCTTTGAGGTTCTGTTATATACCTGTAAACTGAACTGGATCCTGAATTTCTTCCAGTATCTAGCGATGACTATCCAAACTAACATTTCTTTTTTTTTTTTTTTTAAGATTTTATTTATTTATTTGACAGAGAGAGATCACAAGTAGGCAGAGAGAGAGAGGGAGAAGCAGGCTCCCCGCCAAGTGGAGAGCCTGATGTGGGCCTCGATCCCAGGACCCTGAGATCATGACCTGAGCTGAAGGCAGAGGCTTGGCCCACTGAGCCACCAGGCGCCCTCCAAACTAACATTTCTCATTTTTCTTCTAGCCTTCTAATTTGGAATCAAAAAGACAAAGACTGCCCTTGAATCTCCTTGGAAGGGACTCCAGGTCCTCCTTACCACCCACATGGCATCCAGACCCAGGGGCAGCTACATAAAATCACTGAACTAAGCCACCCGGCTTAACAAAGGGACTCAATATGGTCTTTACGGTCTTTGATTTTGATTTGGTATAAGTCTTGGGGACCATGGCTTGAAGTACACTCTAGACATTAGAAATCACCCTGTGTATCATTGTACTCTCCCTGGTGCACTGTATTTCCCCAAAAAGTTTTTTTTTTTTAAGATTTTATTTATTCATTTGATAGACAGAGATCCCAAGTAGGTAGAGAGGCAGAGAGAGACAGAGGAGAAAGCAGGCTGTCCGCAGAGCAGAGAGCCCGATGCAGGGCTCGATCCCACGACCCTGTGATCATGACCTGAGCCGAAGGCAGCGGCTTTAACCCACTGAGCCACCCAGGCGCCCCTCCCCAAAAAGTTTTAAATGCATGTTCATAGCCACTAACCACCAACGATCTGCCTAAGACTGGAATGTCAAAAAAGGAATGAGGGGAGTTACTGATTGAATAAATGAAAACCTGAAGTCGTGATCTGTGAATACCACAGAGATTCAGCAAGAAAACTGTAAGAACTTGAGAGCAATAGCTGGGAGAGGCGCTGATGTCTTAGAATTTGATCACATCTCTAGGTTAAGCTGAAAGTCTAACCAAAAGGGGGGAATTGTTAAAAAAAGAGACAACAGGCCCAAAATGGAGTCACTTGTGCTAAGCCCACATCACCAAACGGAGACTTAATACCTAATCTAACCATAGATTCAGCTTCTCCCAAGAATGTAATCTTAGTCTGGAATTACTGGGTCAGCACTAATGGGGTAATCTGCCTGATGGGACCCCTGCCATCCTCCAAAGAAAGGTGACCTTACCTGAAACAATCCATTCTTTGCTAGTGACTTCCCTGTCCTGCCCCATTCTGCCTACCACAGTCTTTCATTTTGTATAGCTCTTCAGAGCTCCTTTCTGTTTGCTAGGTCCCAATTCATGAATCACTGAATAAAGCCAATAAGATCTTTAAAATCGATTCAGCTGAATTTTATTTTTTACATTTAATACTACTATGTGCCTGTCACTCTGCTGTCACTGGCCTTTCCAAACAAAACATACTAGAAGGCCAAGTGTGAGCATGTGGAGAAAGATTTCATCCAGCTGAGGGTTTCTTGGCTAAAAGAGCTCCTAGGACTAATCAGCAAGGTAACAAGGCAGTCCACTGAGTGCTGGAGAAAAGTGCACGACCATTCTCGTTCTTTCAGCAAGTACTGATAAGGTAGCTTATACTTCCTAGGCATCGTGGAAAATGGGCCACGGAAGCCAAGGCATTTTCTTCACTCAGTGGCTCCCCCGCCAGAAGTCAGTCTTCACTGTCAAGCACGGGCTGAGATCCCATGGCAAGAGTGGAGACACCAAGTACCAAGTCAGTGCAGGAGGCAGGTGGGGTGAGGCAAGCCATGAGGAGGAGAAGCACCGTGAGTGGCGGGTCAGGGAAGGTCTAAAGCTGGAAGCCAGGAAGCCAGGAAGGCTGAGGGTCATCAGAGAGGTGCAGGAGCAGCGTTTTAAAGGGAGCAGCCATGAGTGAAGGGTAGCAGGATGGCTGAAAATCAGGGGCTTTTGAGAGCCATACAGATGCTAATTGGCGACAGTGGATTGAGAGCAGTGTGAGGTGAAGAGGACTGGCCTTGAAGGATGATGATAAAAGTGTCCTCTTCAAAAGCATGAAAGATGGGTAAGATGGGGCTAAGGAGGCCAGGTGAGGGGTGATTTGCTCTGACACTGAAGCAGTGCGGGCAGCGGGAACAGAGAGGAAAAATGGGATATGTGACACAAAGGAGGGCTGAAAGGATCTGCAGCCTTTGATCGGGAGGGTACAGAGCAGGAAGAGGGCAGGTTACAAGAGATGAGATTCATGTCTGGGTTGCCGACGGCAAGATGGGCTGGTGACACAAGAAAGGGATGCTGGTAAGGGATCTGGCTTAAGGAAGACGTCTAGGACTTCCATTGGATAATGACTTTGGGAGAAGTATATAGATATGGGTATAGAGCTGAGGCTAGAGCTCAAGGTTGTAATACACAGACTTTGGAGGGAGTACGGTTGATAAAGGTGTCATGAGAACAGCCTTGCAAAAGAATACTGGAAAGCAGGACGCCTGGGTGGCTCAGTTGGTTAAGCAGCTGCCTTCGGCTTGGGATCGAGTCCTGGGATCGAGTCCCACATCGGGCTCCTTGTTCGGCAGGGAGTCTGCTTCTCCCTCTGCCTCTGCCTACCACTCTGTCTGCCTGTGCTCACTCTCTCTATATATATAACAAATAAATAAATAAAATCTTAAAAAAAAAAAAAAGAATACTGGAAAGCGGTGGGCAGCCAGTCCAGGTACAGAGAAGGACAAAGGGGATGGAGCAGGAATGATCAGAAAGCATCTAGGCAAAACTCTGGGGGAAGATGACGCATTTAAGAGAGAGGTGAGAGACATCGGGCATGCAGTCAGGCTGGGACAGAGGAGAGGGCGTCAAAGACATTCTGGGGCGCCCATTCTGAAAACCACCCTCCTGAATAATAAAAATGGAATATTTAGTTAGAAGGGACCTTAGAGACCACCTAGTTCAAACTCTTCATTTTAAAGTTGAGGACATGTAGGCCCAGGAAGTTACCAGAATTTCCCACAGAGAAGAAACAAAGAGATAAAGAGACCAAAAAGTCCTTGCCCAGGGTGACAGAGCTGGGAACATGGAGAAGCCAGGACCAAAAGCCAGTTGTCTTCTTTTTTATTATTGTAAAGTTCATTTATGCTTTCCAACATACTTTATATACCAATGATCGGAATTTCTGAGATCGGGTAATCCTCTTGTGTTATAAAATCCATAGAGAAACAGTAAATAGAGAGGTCACTTTTCTGATTCATAGGGTGAAGTTCTCTTCCCTAGAACCCTGTGTTCTTGAAATCCTCTCTGCTTTTTAATGTTGATGTACTGCTGCTACAAGGAGCAGCTCCAATAGGACCGGGATGGTGACCCCAAGAATACAGCACATATGAGATGGGGAGAGGGATTCCTGAAGGTTCAGAGTACAAGATGGTCAGTCCTCACAGTGAACTGGCCATCTGGAGGATCAAGGAAGATGAACTCAGACTTAAAATCCAATAAGGTCATGAGATCACACAATTAGACCACCCAGGTGACCAATGGCCCAGGCAGGTCCCTGTTAGACAGTGGAGACATAGGCCTCTAGAGTGTGTCCATCTGTCCCTCAACCTCGAGTGCTCAGGAGTTTGCACCTCTGCCAGCAGAAGGACACACATTCCAATATTTTCCAAAGGATAATGAGCAAGACCATTTAAATAGAGTCCACTTAGATGTAATTTCCTTAAGCTATTTTAGGGTTATGTGGAAATCCAGATCATTTCCGGCTGCTTCTGTACCTGTCTCTGGATCTCTTACCAGCGTTAAGAGAATCTGTCTAGGGGTAGCTGGGTGATTCAGTTGGTTAAGCATTGGGTGCCCTGCTCAGCAGGAAGTCTGTTCTCCCTCTCCTTCTGCCCTTCCCCCTCCCTGCTCATGCTTGCTTGCTCTCTCAAATAAATAAATAAAATCTTAAAAAAAAAAAAGTATTTGTCTAATGGGTCTGTCCTGGCACATGCTCACTAAGCAATGGCTCATTTTCTCCTCTGTACTCTGTAGCATCTTCTTAGCCACTGTAAAGTTCATTGGAAAATCTTTTCTGTCCATTATCTTGATGCTGCTCTCAGTGGGCATCTCTGTAAGGTTAGTGGCACAAAAGAGGCTACATTAAAACAGGTTTAGGGCAGATGAGAAGGCGATGGACTGGGACCCAGGGGTCAAGGGTGTGGCTCTGCCGCTTATCTGAAGTTGACAAAGTGAAGAACAGCAGTGGCAGCTCCAACAAAGGAAATGTGAGGCCAGCACTTGGAACAAACTGGAACAAAATATGCTCAGGAAATGTTTCCAAATACAAAAGACTTATGTTAGATGAGCTCCAAGAAAAGCTTTTGAACTCTCAGTGGTGAGATCCTCGCAAAACAAAGAAATTTGATAAATCTTGTACACAAGTCAGAAATGGGAATGAAAGTAAAATACAAGCTTATCAACCACCTCCACCACAACCACAATACCGGGGGATGTGACTGCCCCCCAGAAAGTGACTGACACAGGAACAGGTCTGACAGGTAACCGTTTCCAGGAAGGGAAGTTTCAACAAGGCAACCAGCAGCCTGGCTTACCAGATCCCAAATCAGGGTGACTGAGGTTTTTCAAAAGGGATGCTATTAATCCAAATTAATAGCAAGGGGAAAGGAAATGAGAATGGAACAAATGTGCTGACCACACATGATGCTCGGAGCAGAAAACACCATGCTGGCCGCTTTTAGGCTCACCTCATTTGATCCTCGTAACAATTCTAATGAGGCGAGTGCCAGGCTCATTCTACAGCTAATATAGAATGTTCCAAGATGTTCTTAAAAACTAGGTAACATGCCTAAAGTCACAATGCCAATAAGTGGAGGAGTGAGTATTTCACCTGGGACTGTTAATTATATTGTGGCCAGTTTTTTTTAAATAGGTCCCTACTTACTTTAATTTCCTTTGGGATTTATGCCATTCACTTGACAGATATTTATAGAGAAGCCACCACGTAAGATGCCACTATTGAAGATTCTGGAGATATAGTAAGGACTCAAGTCTCTGCCTTCAAGAATTTAATTCTAGTGTATTTGTACTTCAAGGCCCCATTATGCCCAATTCAGGATCACGAAGAGGAAAGATAGGGACTCAGTAACCTCAAGAATTTGAATGTCCATTCACCTACGGGAGAGTTGAACTACATACGCACTTGGGAGTTTATCAGCATTCATTATTCTGACCTACATATGACCTAGACACACACCTACAACTTCAGCGCATGATATGAAAGCTGGCACACCAGCCAATGGTAAATGGATACAAAATGTGCCCAGACCAAAGAAGGCATAACCAGCAGAAGCTCCATTAATATCACTAGAGAATCACTTGAGGAAGTAAAAGTTGTAAGAGGAAGTAGAAAGGTCTGTATACTCCAGCCAACAGAGTTAAGACTTTCTTAACTATTTGCTGAATGCACAAATAATCTCATCAGTGAAAGAAAAATATCTGGGAGAACATCATTCTAAAAAATCACTCAAAGCTCTAACCAGAGAGAAATTAAAAAAAAAAAAAGTTTCCCATGAAGAGCAAAAGAATATTCCCCAACCTACTAACCTGCCATTAATGGAACTCAACAGAGAATAAATGAGCAATCCAGCCACTGGGGTAAGAAGACAAGTATTATCTAAGCAAAATGGCTTAGCGAGCTATGTGGCAAAGTGTCAGCAGAACAGGTAGGATTCTTAACCTATGGACTAGACCCACTAGGCAGACAGAAAGGGCCCTTCCAGTAGACCCACACAAGTCAACTCATGAAGGAATCAGCTTGGCTAGTGGTGGGCACCATTCAAGTCAGATAGAACTAGTGCAATGTCAGCTTGTCCTCACAGTGTGCTCTATCCAGAGGACAAAGACACAGGAAACAGAGGGAGATGGAATTTTCTGTGTCAGATTGTTTGGATCCTAACTTGATGCCATTGCTCTCTCTACCTTCATTTCCTTCTTGCCCACCCTCTATGAAAGGCGGCACAGGGTAAGGGAAAGGCAGACCCACACTAATGAGGCAAAGCGTTTGAGAGACTGGGGGCCCACCCACCCTTCCAGGACAAGAGTTGGAAAACACAGGTTTACAAACGTGGCAAAACAGTAATGACTGGTGAATCCCATTGTGGGTTTCACTGTACTACTCTTTCAACTTTTCTGCATACTTGACATTTTCCTTAAAAAAAAAAAAAAAGTAGTTTGAGCCAACGAATAGAAAAAAAGCATGTAGCTTCGAAGAGACTGCAATAGAGAGGGATGAAAACTGTATCAGCTCCCACATCTGGGAGCAAACACTCAGTGGTAAGCTCTGGATAACTTTAAACTTTAAATCTTAAATTATCAACTTGTACCAACAACCCTGGAGATTAAAAAAAAAAAAAAAGGAGGTTTGGGTCAGGCCCTCGCTCATGTCTGATCATCTGTCTCTCGGCTGGGGCCATGTGCTGACCGGCAGAGATCCCCCTCCATGATCCCTCCCAGGGTAGGCACCAGGGTCCAGAAGACTGCATCTGAGCTCTGTGACCTGAGGTCACTCTTTTCCCCAATGTTCTCAGAGACAGTGGCAGACACCCTTGTCTGAGGGCAGTAACAGCACCAAAGGATGAAACGGGAGCAATTTTTCCTATGCCTATAATTGGAAAAAGAACTGCCAATGTGGAAGTGGAAAAATAAGTTGCCAAGGGACGAAATTCATTCAGATGACAACCTATTCCATTGCTGGCCATTCCAGGAAAATAGGGAGTGGAGCTTTTTAATGAGAAGGAAATCTGTTATTCTATATACACCATAATTCACTTCATGACTTAGTCCGGAAGGAAGGGAAATCTATTTGAGTATAGCACCTGCTTGACTAGTCCCCTGTTGACCTCCCCACTCTGTGCCCCCTCCACCCCACCCTCTGTAGGGAACAGAGGACCAAAATAGCTCCCCTCTGTGCTCCGCCAGGACTCATAGGCGCACCACACACTCTCCCCACAGGGCACGGCCTGACCTCCAGGGCTGGGATTTACCAATGTCACTCAGCAAGGTGAGGATGGCTCCTTCCCGCAGGCCACAGCAGTTCTCGAACTGATTCAGGTACTGTCAAGAAGGTGAAAAGAAGCATCAGAGTGAGTGGTCCCTGACTACCAACAAGCCCACAGTGTTTTCCCAGCTGAAGTCATCTGGGGGTTCACCCCAGGCCCCAGCTCTGGGGACCTGGGCTAACAGGTGGCCTGAACAGCAGGACTGGCAGGAATTGGCCCAAGGCAGAGGAGGAGGAAGCGGTAGTGAGAACTCCCAGAAGCGCTCACGCACTCACGAGTGAGGTGTCTGAGTCATTCTAAGAGGAGGGCTTTTCAGGCTCACCTGAGTTCTGAGGGAGGCAAGCCAGAAGCCTCACTCCACCATAGGGGGACTGCTGCTCCTGAGAGTCCCGCAGAGGGCGGGGTGGAAGGCACTCAGTAAACCACAGGTTTTGACCACTCCCACAACATGGCCAGTGGGATGATGATGGGGGAGTATTTAATGAGCGCTTACTACGTGCTTGGGACCCAGCAAACCTCTGCTCAGTTTAGCTCAGTGAAGCTCTGCCTACGTGGAGGCTGAGCTCCCACCGCCACCAGGGGAGGTCGGCTTCTGCACCTCACAGGTGAGGAGCCTGAGACCGGAGGGCTTCCGTGAGTCCTGCTCACACAGCCACTCCAGCGCAGCCCTGGGATATGAACCTGAGGCCTGAGCTCAAACACCACCCTCTCTGCCCTCCCAGCCCTGGCTCAGTCTGCTGCTGGTGGCTGGCCTCAAATGAAAACAATGGAGAAGATAACTTCCCAGCTGAGGGTTATAGTCATTAAGTAACATTTATATTCAAGAACACTGAAGAGCCCGTTTCATGAGCTGGGCATACAAACTTCACTCTTTTTTTTTTTTAAAGATTTTATTTATTTATTTATTTGAGAGAGAGAGAGAGATCACAAGTAGGCAGAGAGGCAAGCAGAGACAGAGAGAGAAGCAGGCTCCCCACCGAGCAGAGAGCCCGATACGGGACTCGATCTCAGGACCCTGAGATCATGACCTGAGCCGAAGGCAGAGGCTTAACCCACCGAGCCACCCAGGCGCCCAGACTTCACTCTTTTAATCAGTTCTGGCTTCTACCTTTGCTCAAGCGCTGGCTCTAGCTGGTCTCTTGGTGCCCAGGGGAGGAGGCTTTGAACTCTTGAGAGGAGGGAAAGACAGGCTCCCTCATTTGGAGAACAGAGGTCCCGGGCACTGTGGGTAGCAGTGCCCTTCCTGCACTACCCACCCTACCCCCCGCCATGGAGGGGCCCCACGAGGCAAGGGCTTCCTGCCTCCCCCAGGTCATCTTGAGCTCCATGGCAGGTCAGTCATGCTACAGTGTGTGTCACCTTCTTCCCTGGCTGACTGGCTCTTTGCTGCCTGCAAGATCAAGTCTCAAGTTCTCTGCCAGGCTTCTGAGCCCTCCGTAATCAAGTCACATCCCACCAACTCCCACGCTGCCCTCCAAGAACCACCCGTTCCACTGCAACAACATGATTCTATCTCCCATTTTAAAGAACTGCGTTCAGTAATCGGATGGTTGTCAAAGGTTAGGAAAATAAAGAGGAAAAGTGAAGCTGAAGCATTATCAACTTCCCCATTTCTCATCCATTATCAGTCCCTGGCTTGTCAGTCATGCCAATGACTATTCATATCCTGCTGTGCCACTCCCATGACCTGCCTAGCTCCTGTGGCAGGAGCAAGCCACTCAGGCAGAAGAACCCTTGTGGAAAGTTTCCTCTACAAAAAGGAAGCGGAAGGGGCCAGAATAGTAATGGAAACAGCATATGAAGCTGGGTCCAAGAAACTGCCATGTCAAGACGGAAGAAGCGCCTGGGTATCCTGCCTCCCACCCCCCTGCTGCCCCCAAAATACCGTGACCCTTCTTTTAGAGTGAAAAGTTTGGGAGATGTACACTAAGAGCAACCTCTTTTTCAACACAAAAACAACTCTGCTGTCCAGAGACAACTTTTATTTTGCCTCCTCCTATGTGGCATTCTTCAGCGTCCTGGGTGGATAGGGGCCTGCAGTTGGCATCCCATGGGCTGTGACCCGAACTCTTCCACGCCGCAGCTGTGCCAGGCCTGGTAACTTGCCTCACCAGCCTGGGCTGTGGTCTACAGCCTTCACGTGGGAACCACATGGTACCAGCATCACAGGGATATGGAAAATCCAACAAGGCCAAGTACAAAAGCAGGCTGTATGATCGCATTGGAGGCCACGCTGGGGAGGGGGCCAGGCATGACTGTCCCTGAGACAAGGGAGGGCTGCAGGCACTGACCCTGCAGGACATGCTCTGGTAAGGAGAAGTTAATGCACTAGAGGAATGAACGCCCAGATGGTGAGTCAGTGGTGGCTCTGGAACATCAGCCCAGTTCCCCGCTTACTAAGCCGGCTCCCTTCCTGCTCCACTCTGTGACCCTGTCTGTAGTGCGGCCACAACTGGCCACAAACCCCTCCCAATAAGCACAGCGGTGACGTGGATGCTGAAGGGACGGCGGTGGCCCTAACATGCCCAGGGAAAGAAAGTTTGTTTTGGAACTGGTCCAGTCTTTCCCCATCCTCCAAACCTGGTGGCTTTTTCTTGTCATTTCAGGAATCACCGTGCAGGACATACATTCAGCAAGCCCCTCCCTGACTTCCCGTAAGAGCTTCTGATTCAGTCCCTTGATTCACATCACGCACATCGACCCACCCTGAGCACGGAAGAGGGGCATCTGGGAAGGAAAAGCAAGCCCGCCGGAGGCACCACGGCTGCCGGAGCTTCCTGACGAGGAAGGGGGCAAAAGTCATCCCCGCTGCTCCCTGCCCAGACGGGCTGCACCCAGCCACCCCGCGCCCAACCACCCCGGAAGCCTCACCTTGCGGAGATCTCCTCCCTGGCAGTACTCCATGGCCAGCAGGGGCAAGTCATTGGGAGCCAAGCTCTGCATCCCCTCGGGGACGTCCCGGGCAGCCACCACATTGGGATGGTTCAGCCTAGGAATGAGACAGCAGTGAGGGAAAAACCCAGGCTCTGGCTCAAACCCACTCCCTGCTCCCCACTCCATCCATGTCTCAGCAAAGCTTTACAACAAAGGCCCAGACTAGCCGAGGGCCCCCCTGGGGTAAGTGGGAGGACGGAGGTCAGGCACGGGCTAGTCACCTCAGTGCCGGTCCGTTAGCATTCACCCAGCTCTACTTTCAGCACCGTGAGCTCAAGGACTGTGAGGGCCTCAGGTGCAACTAAATTTTCCAAGTCCTCACTGAACTTCAAAACTGCTCTGAAAAGCACAGAAAGTAGAAGGACATCCAACCTCAGGCCATTCAAGCAGGGAAGGGGTTTGGGGGTGCGTATGTGCACGTGCGTGAGTGTGCACATGTGTGTAAACAAGGTGATGCCTCCCTTTTAAGAAGTTCATGAAGGGAGCACTTGTTTGAGGCCTTAGAACGACTAGGTTGCTAAATGTTTACCTAAACCCCTCACTACCTGGGAGGACAGCGCCCATCCAGGGCCTGACAGACCATCCCTGTCCCCACACTGGGGGAGTAAGTATCTGCCATTGGTTCACAGCAGTGGAGAGCCACACACCGCCTCGGAACCAGAAATACAGGAGGGAAAAAGAGCATCTGCTGGGACATAGATAAAGTCACAGTGATGGCTATTTTAAATTATTTAATATAAGAAATAAAACTGACCAAAAGCCCTCCAGAAAGCCCAGAGGTGGACACTAAAGGCCATTCCTCTAGAAGTCATCTGTTATCCTGATTGAGCTCAGAACTGAGATTTATGACTTTTCCAGATGCAGCAGGTGGGGCTGTTGCTCCAAATCCCGAAGCTCAGAGGGCTTCCCTCCCAACTTCACAGCAGTGCCCAAGGCCCCTCAGCAACCGCAGTCTTCTCCTCCCCCTGCAGTGACCAGCCCTCACCTTCTCATGATCTGGATCTCCAGGCACCACCGCTCCCGATTCCTGGGGCTGAGCTCCTGTCGGCACTGCTTGATAGCAATCTGCTCACCTGTTTCCTGTAGAGAGAGCATGCCCAGGGAGGGGATGAGCAGAACTCACGACTAAGCCCACCAGGGGTCGAATATGAAATTGTCTCCTTAGGGCCCAAAGCATGATTGTGGGACCTCTGGGATCCCGAGGCCCACAAATCTATCCTCTGATAGATGTCCCCAAGTCACCCGCCAGCCCATCAAGCTGGCCTTCACACCCCCACCTCTTCCCTGACTTTCCCCTTCTAGCCAACCAGAGTCTACACTAACACCTTGTTTGGTTCCCACCTCCTCCGTGAAACCTCTGCTCACCACTCCTGCAGAAGAGATCTCTCACTTTTCTGAGCCCCAGCTGCTAGACAGAACCACAGGACACTGCCGGTAATGACCATTCTGACCCAATGGCACTTGCCATCAACGGCACTTGCCTGTGACTCAGCCTAACAGTTACTGCCACACTGCCTTCGTAGTTCATGCAAGAGTTTTGTCTCTCCAGAGAGAAGGCAAGCCTAGCATAGTAGCTGGCACACAGAGGATGATTCAATTTAGCATTTACTAGCTCTGTGACCTGGGGCAGAGCACTTGGTCGGACTTGGTTTCTTCATCTGTAAAATAAGAATCCTATAGCCACCTTTCGGGGCTATCCTGAAGCTCAGCAGCCAGCAGTGTCCAGCCCTTAGCAGGTGTTTGGTAACACTGTGGAGAGCAGAGCAGCCCCAGGTCACGCAAAAACCCCGGTGTTAAGATTCCCTGCAGCTTGGCTCACCCTGCCTTTCCAGCCACTCTCCCGAGAGCCCCCCCACCTCCCCACCCCCCGGCCATCAGACACTGCAGCTGGATCAGACCACCTGTCCAGTCCCCTGCTTCTCCGGTCTATGCTCTTGCTCGCGTGGGTGCGCAGGCGCTGCGGGCCTGCCTCCAGGGGCTCTTGCTCTACTCTCCAAACAGGCTACTCCATCACACACACAGCTACCAAAGACTTATGTTCTGTAGAGTCAAAGGGTTATTTTCTCTTTCCTTGGTTAAATTACAGGCTTATCTTCATGCACATTAAGCTCTCTCCAGTAACCAGCACAATGCCCTCAGCTGAGATTTTGTGAATGGAAGGGAAGGCAATCCATAAAACATTTGCGAATAATTCACTGACTGCCTGGGTCCTGAGGATTAACTCATCCCTTTTCCTTGGTCCTCCAGGCAGCACCAAGGAGCCCCAGGGGACAGACTGAAAGGGGCGAGCCCTACAGCTACAGTGCTAGAGGCAGCAGGGACAGTGGCTCTGGCCTCGGGTGCTCAGCCCATCACAGGGGGCAACCATTCACTGCTGCCACCTCCTCAGGCCCCCAGGGGCCTCCTGGATGGCTGAGGCATACTGGGTGGCCCTAGCCATGCCTCTAGTGGCAGGGGCCTGGAAGCTGGACCCGCCATCAGTGAGCAAGCGGACTTTACCAACATCCTGTATATTCTGTGTCTGCACAGCAGCGAATGACCTCCCCAAGAGCCCTATGACTAGAGGAGAGCCACGCCTGCAGGATCCTTCCACAAGAAAAGATGGCAGAACAGTACCAAAATTCTACTTCTTGCCCAACTGAAGAAGGATATCCTAGAAGCCATGACAGACCATTTTCTTAGTTTTGTCATTTTAGGAAAATGCATCCTGAAAAGAATCCTCATTCTTCTAACTGGAGCAATTCATACGGTACTGAATGGGACTTGAACGAGACACACTAAGGGGCAGCCAGGTGGCTCAGTTGGTTAAGGGTCCAACTCTGGGTTGCCTCTCAGGTTATGATCTCAGGGCTCTGGGCTCAGTGGGTAGTCTCCTCAAGATTCTTTTCCTCCCTCTCCCTCTCCGCCACTCCTCCTGCTTGCATCTCTCTCTCCCTCCCTCTCTCCCTCTCTCTTATAAATAAATAGTCTTGAAAAAGACACACAGAGGACTGCAGCAGCCCTCCCAGTGTGCACACGGTGGTCCCACAGCAGCAGAACTGCAATGCGGGCATGCATTTACAGGACTGGCCGTGATCCCCGCAGGAACACACACCCACCCAGTAAGAAAAGGGAAAACAAATTCTCCAACTATGAGCACAAGTTGTCAAATAAAACCACCAAGTAACTGCTTGATAGACCAATCCCTAAATTCGACATGCGCGAAAGAGAAGCTTCAGAAACATGGTGGAACCACCTTCTGTCTCTCCCAGCTTGGATGCCAGAGAACAGGTACGACACCTCTATGATCCTTACAGAAGGTGCTTCTACCAAAGCCCAACACTGCTGTGGTTAAGCTGCATGTCATGCAGTTACCTCGCGTGCCTACTTTTTCTCTCTTTTAACAGCTCTACTGAAATATAATTCTGCACCACACGATTGATCCATTTACAGTGTGCAGTGTACAGGTACCCGGGTATGGTCAGCGAAGTGCGACCAAAGCCACACATCAATTTTAGAACATGTTCATCAACATCCCCCTGCCATGAAACCCCATATCCACGAGCAGTCACTCTTCCCCCAGCCTCTTGAGCAAGGGCAACCCCCTACCTTTATGGATTCACCTGTTCTGAACGTTTAACAGATGGAATCCCATGATATGGGGACTTTGGGGATGGCTTCTTTCAAGGCCCACCCACTCGGTAGCCACATGCCTGCTTTTGGTGCAGCCCGTGGTAGCACGCACTGATAACCGGGTCCTGACAGATGGTTCACATACTGCTATCGGAACCCTGATATTTGGTCCAGATCCCAGGCACTCTCTGAAGAGCTGACCTCTTCCAAAACTCATAAATCTTGTTGCTAGTGAAGCAACCAGTGCAGTTGTAACAAGTGAACTCCGGGAACGTGTGAAAATTCTGTTTCTTCATCCATGTACAGACTGTTGTTCGATCTCACAAAATGTTACACCCCCTACATCATGAACTTCCCAATTCCTGTCAGTTCTCAAACAGATTTAAATTTGCTTTCAAGTTTCACTTCCCCTGAGTGTTCGGACTCAAATATTTTCACCCAGTTCTAGGGTAACTTCATCAGTAGCGGCGCTGACATGCCACTGGACATGCTGGTCTCCGGTCAGGTGGGATCAAATGGATATGGAAACTGAGACTCGACTGCACAGTTCTAAACTGAAGGGCCAAGTGTCAAACAAGGTCACAGGGCCGAGGGAGTCCCTTCAGCAGGTAAGGTTTTGATGGACAGTCTGATAAGTAACAGTTTAGTACCAGATAATGCAACTCATGGTCTGTTATCTCAGAATGATTCAGAGCTTAAATCAAGATATTTAAAGATCTGCACCTATTTTAACTTCAGTATACAGAACAGTGTGTTAGTTTTTTGCTTTGTTTTACTGCTGCTAACGAATTGCCACAAACTTAGTGGCTTAAAACACAAATTTATGTCCTTACAGTTCTGGAGGTCAGAAGTCTGGTACAGATCTCACTGGGCTAAAATCAAGACATCAGTAGGGCCGTGGTCTTTTCTGGAAACTTTAGGGAAGGATACATTTCCTTGACCTTTCCAGCTTCTAGAAGCTGCCTGCATTCTTCGGCTCAGGGTCCCTCCCTCCATCCCCAAAGTCAGCAAAGACCAGCTAACTCCTGTCACATTGCATTACTTTGACACTGACTCTCCTGCCTCCCTCTTCCACTTTTTTTTAAAGATACATATCATTTTGCTTTATTTTATTTATTTGACAGAGACAGCGAGAGAGCGAACACAAGTAGGGGGAGTGGGAGGGGGAGAAGCAGGCTCCCTACTGAGTAGGGAGCCTGATGCAGGGCTCCATCCTAGGACCTTGGGATCATGATCTGAGCCAAAGGCAGATACTTAATTATTGAGCCACCCAGGCAACCCTTCCACTTTAAAGACTTTATTTAAGAAAGACAGAGATAGGGACAGAGATAGCAAGAGAGAACACGAGAGGGAAGGAGGGGGAGAAGGAGGCTCACTGCTGAGCAGGGAGCCCAGTGCAAGGCTAGGACCTTGGGATCATGTCCTGAGCCAAAAGCAGACACCCAACCCAGTGAGCCACCAAGGCACTCTTCCCTCTTCCACTTTTAAGCCCCTCATGACTACACTGGGCTGACCCAGACAGTATGGGATAATCCTCCCACCTAATGTCATCCAATTAGCAACCATCATTCCCCTTTGCCATGGTGCCCTAACATATTGACAGGTTCAGGGGTTAGGACGCAGCCATCTTTGGGAGGGGTCATTATTCTGCCTATCACAGATAGTATGCTTCCTTCACAAAAAATGACAAATAGACCCCAGAGGTAGATTTATTAAGTGATTTAGAACATATTTTAGGTAATCTGTCTACACATTGGATAATTGTAAACAATTGTGATCTGTTCAACACAAACATTGGATCTAACACATAGCTGTTACCCGGCCCAACCCAGAATCCAGGAATAGATATTGATATCGAAGACTGATATTAAAGACTGAAGAGTTGATATCAGCCTCAGTATCCTGATGCAACCTAAGAAGTGAACTTCCCAATATGAATATTAAACACACTGTGGACTAACTGGGCACAGACACCAAAACTCACTTTCTATTTGTGGACAGCTCAGCTTAGTCCTACCGTTGCAGGGGAAATCCTAACAATTTCTGGGGCTTGGGAATGTCACACAGATACAGACACACTTAAACTTTTCTTATACAGCAAGCCTTGAGGCAGTATTCTAAAACATTCCAGTTTTCCATGAGTAATATTTCATTTGAAACAGAAACCTAAACACAATGACTTTCTGTTGCTAAAAACATACCAGCTCTAGAAAGCAAAATTCAATTAAACAGTTCAGAAACAGACTAAAAATACCGGTTTTGAAAGCCTGGGGAGTTTGAGCTTCACTAGCAATGAAACTCCAAGAGCAGCGGATGACTTTCTTTATTTGGGCTGGAACCTCCTTGAGTCTTAGCTCAGTTCTGTGGAAACCTAGACTTGGTCCAAACTGTATCAGCCTCCAACTTCTGGTAAGTGGACTCCTCGTGTGGGACAAAATTTAAAACCGGTTTGTATTTTGAGAAAATGCAGACAGGGGGCAATGGTGTTAGCCACAGTGAATACAACTTATCACGAAGTTCCCTCAAGTCTGTGATTCTTTTGTACATGAAAACATAAAACTTGTGTATAAAGGGGGGGGGTACCTTCTCAGATGGCTGAGAGCTACCAGAAGGCATGACAGTACAAGTGAGCTGAAGGCCAGTCCACTTAGAAGCTGGTCCAGCTTCCCAATGCTATCCTTCTTCACATGAGGAGGGGAAACCAGCAGGAAGCCAAGAGGTCCATTCAAACTCTTGTCTGGGAAACCTGTCTCCTGCTTCCGTGGCAACCATCCAACAGGCCACTGTGGTAAAAGGGGCTAATTAGTAATAACCAGCTCGTTCCTTCTCAGGCCCTGCCCTCCAAGATGAACTTCAGAGAGGAAGTATGGAGCTAGGCCTAGAGAGATCCTCGGGATAGAACTCAGGCCTGAGAGTCAAAAGGTACAAGGTCTCTGGCTACAGCTTCACCCCTGACTCAACCACACTGACCAGTCTATGCCGAGAAATCTATGAGTTCAACCCACTCCCTTTGATATAAACAGCCAACAGACAGAGTGGCCGCTGAACTCACCGACAGAGGCTTGTGGGGTGAAGTAAATCAGGGTGTTTAACTCCTTCATCCTTCACCTGGTGTATATGGGACACTGAACCCACTAGTTTAGCTTCTGGGACTTTATCCATAAGAGGGAGAGGACGCTACCCCTCAGTCAAAACGGGATGGAGCACCCAATACGGAGTGAACCTTAAGCAAATTACAGCAGCAGCATTTCCCTTCTCTGACCTTGTGTCGATGTTACTCTGCCCATTTGATTTGTCTTCTCTTCAGACTCTCTACAGTCCATCTCCTTCCAAGATTCTGCTCAAGTTCCATTTCCTCAAGAAACCTTCCCTCTCCCCTGAACACTCAAGAGAGAATATGAATAAAGCAACGAGCACAGCTGGCACAGGACACTCTCGATAAACAGCAGTCATTCATATCTCTACACAATTTGGTGCCCATATTTAGACCTATTTCATAGACGGCGGAGCATTCATTTTACCTCCTCAGTTAGAGCATAAGCACACTGAGGACAAGGTCATTTCTTTTTTCCCCCAATGGGCCCTGGGTCTGTGTGCAATAAATTCTTAGTGAACTGACTGAGGTCTTTACAACTTCCAAAACACACACATAAGCTGAAGTGAGCTTAATCTTGTCCAGTGAGGAAACAAGTCAAAATCGGTACCATTTTGTAGAAGAGATCATTAATAACCCCATGCCTCTTAAGAGCTTTACACAAGCTACTCCGTACATTAACTCATGTCATCCTCACAGGCGTCCTGTGGGAAACCAGGCAGCAATTCCCAGCCTCTTTCACAGCAAAGTACACAGAGAATATATTTACAAAGCATCCTGGGACATGTCCAGATCCTTTCAGAAAGCCGCGGCCCTATTTCATGCTTAGACATGCTGAGAGCTAAGGAGATGAATATCTTAGCATCCTCAAAAATCCAAGGGGAGAGTTGGGCTCAAAGCCATAAATGATAGGTCTGATTACTAGGCATCATTTATGTGACCGAGGATACCAATGCCTTGACTCTTTTATGCAATTGTTCTTGTGATAAACTAAAAAGTCTCTCTTGCAGACAAGATAAAGTATATGGAATATTAGGAAACGTACACTGTTGTGAAGTATAATTATTATATACTGACTGGAGTTAAGTTGTCAAAACCACTTATCCCACTTGCTTTCTTTGAGACTCTGAACACTGGGACATCCACCAAAGAAGACACTACTCCTGTTCTGATCTTGGACATCAGCTAAAGAACTGCACCCACAGGAGACCTAAGAGTTCCTCCCCAACCCCCTGCCCCAGGAACAACCCAGAAGGGTGATGGAGAGCTTCCCGGACTGAGCCAAGCTCATCAGCAAGGTTTCACAAGGTACTTGTGAAACTTGACTCCTCCTGCTCCCTCAGCCCTCACCTTCTATTCCCCCCACCAAGTCCTAAAATAGCTCTTAGATCTGCCCACTTCTTTCTGTCTCCAACCACCACCAGCCCCATCCAATCCTTCACCTGTCCAATCTCCAAAACCCACGTAACAGGGGGTACCAGTGGTGTCCTGGTACCAGCTCTTTTGAGAGCAGATTGTTAAATATTCAGGAATTCAGTGAGACGTGCTCATCAAACTGTCAGTGGCTTGAAACAAGCCATGGTGGGAGTAGTTACCCCGTGGAAACGGGTAAACACTACCACTCTGGGTGATATTTTGGAGAGCCAACTTCCCAGCACATCACTGCCTGGGCCCCTTCCAAACTCTTCCCACAGTCAGAGCGGACCCCCTTCCAACAGCTTCCTGTTGCTCTTCAGATAAAAACCAAAAGCTCTTGGCAGGGTCTCACTGTCACTTTCTACGTTGCAGTCTCCCCTGTACCTAGCTCTCTTCGTCCCCCCTTCTGGTCCTGCTGATCTTTCTGTCCCACCTGCTTGCCAAGACCTGCCCCAGCACAGGGGTTTTGAATGGGCTGCTCCCTCTTCCTGGAACTCTCCTCCCATGTCCTTAGACCAGCGAAGCCTGGCTAACTTGAAGAAGTTTCCCCCCGCCCCTGCCCCAACCTCCAGACTGATCACACCTTCTGGTATAAGGTATCATTGCCGTGGACCCCTCTCTTGTGTAAGACTTATGATAGTTAGGAGCTTACATTTTTAATGATTGATTAATAGTTCTTTCTCTTTTCCAAAAAGATCTTTAAGGAAAGTGAATGACTTTATGCACCTAACACACGTATAACATAAAGAAAATTGCTATGGGGGAACTGAAAGAAAGCCAAAGCCAGACAGGGCCCTGGCTGACCAGGAACTTAGAGCCATGACAAGACACATTCTTATACACAGACAAAAGGGCAGAATATGAAGCATGCCAAATGACTGCAGCTGGGGAATTCAATGGAAGAACTAATTTTTATAGAATGAAGGAGTCCATGGGAGGTTTATTGAGGAGGTGGTCTGGAGATGATCCTGGAGGAATGGGCAGAAGCACATAAAGCTGTCCAGGAGACAGAGGCTTGTCCCAGAGAAGGCTCAGCCAACCAACTTGTTGGGAGCCAACAAGAGGAGGTAATGCTAGAAAGACAGGGTGAGGCCAGACTGAAGAGGCCTCAAACAGCAGAATGATATGAGTCTGGCTTTTAAAAATTACAGATTAAAGAAAAGAAAAAAGAAAGAAAAATGATCAACAAAATGAAAAGGCAAACCAGGGAGAAGATATTTGCAAAGGATACATCCAATAAAGGTAATCCTTTTTGGTACGCAAAATATAAAAAGAACTTACACAACTCAACACACAAAAAAACTAATAATCCAGTTAAAAAATGGGCAGAAGTGGGGCGCCTGGGTAGCTCATTGGGTTGGGCCTCTGCCTTCAGCTCAGTTCGTGGTCTCAGGGTCCTGGGATCCAGCCTCGAATTGGGCTCTCTGCTCGGTGGGGAGCCTGCTTCCCCATCTCTCTCCGCCTACTTGTGACCTCTCTCTCTCTCCCTGTGTCAAATAAATAAATAAAATCTTAAAAAAAAATGGGCAGAAGACCTAAATAGACATTTCTCCAAAGACATACAAATGGAAAACAGACACATGAAAAGATGCTCAACATCACTCATCATCAGGGAAATGCAAATCAAAACCACGATGAGATACCACCTCACACCTGTCAGAATGGCTAAAATGAAAAAGACAAGAAATAACAGGTGTTGGCGAGGATGTGAAGAAAGGGGAAACCTCGTACACTGTTAGTAGGAATGTAAACTGATGCAGCCACTATGGAAAACAGAGTGGAGGTTCCCCAAAAACTTAAAAACAGAACTATCACATGATCCAGTAATTCCACTGCTGTGTATTCAATCACAGAAAACAAAACCACTAATTTGAAAACACTAATACATGCACCCCTATGTTTAACTGCAACATTATTTATAACAACCAGGACAGGGAAGCGACCCAAAGGTCCATCAACAGATGAATGGATAAAGAAGATGTGGTATTTATATACAACGGAATACTATGCAGCCATCAAAAGAAATGAAATCTTGCCATTTGCAACGACGTGGATGGAACTAGAGGGTGTTATGCTTAGCGAAATAAGTCAGATGGAGAAAGACAACTATCATATGATCTTCCTGATATGAGGAAAGGGAGATGCAACGTAGGGGTTTGGAGGGTAGGAAAAGAATAAATGAAACAAGATGGGATCAGGAGGGAGACAAACCATAACAGACTCTTAATCTCACAAAACAAACTGAGGGTTGCCACTGAGGATGGTGTGGTTATAGACATTGGGGAGGGTAAGTGCTATGGTGAGTGCTGTGAAGTGTGTGAACCTGGTGATTCACAGACCTGTACCCCTGGGGCTAATAATACATTATATGTTTATTAAAAAAAAAAGTATTGAAAAGGAAAAGTAGGAAAAAAGTGAATGCCAACTATAGTTCAATTAAAATATAAAATAAAAATGAAAAACAAGGTTTTTGAACAAGGGAAGGAACTTGAAAGTAGTAATTTTAGAAGACCAATCTATAAACACACACACACACACACATTTTTTCAGGCCCATATCTATAAAGCCAGGAACAAATTCCATCTGACAATAGCTCTCCAAACTCCCAGAGCAGACAGACGCCATTTTGGTTAGATGACAGACACATGGCACAGCTGGATAGAATTCCTTTTGAGGGAAACCAAGCATCTCTAGTTCAGCTACTGCGAGACAGTTGCTGTGGTCAAGAATCTAAAAGCTGTGGCCTCTCTAGAAGCAGCCCTGCCCAGGTATGTATGTGTGGCCACAGAATGATCTAGCTCTTATGCTGTAATGCTAGGCCCATGGTTATACTCAGACCAGAACACATCTGAGCCAGTTGTGTTTCTGTGGCCCGCTCAGCCATAGGGTTTGCTGGAATTCTGGTTTCCCAGTTGAATGTGGGAATGACCACCTCCAGAACTGTACTCTGCCCTCCAGCTCTGGCTCCCACATTCTTCCAGGGGTCATTCCATCTACTTAGAGCTGACAAGACTCAGGGCGGGGCCTAGAATGTCTTCCAACTAACTGATGAAGGTTGCTGTCAGGAATGAGGCTCTCCTGTGGCCGGCCAGTAGCCTTGATGACTCTCCCGAGGGCTGTTGCAGCTGGCTCCCGGGAAGTGGTGCACAATTTGCCATCTCTTCAATCCAACAAGGGGCTCACCAGCCCCCAATCAAAAAAGCAGGTACCTTCCATCAAGGACTTCACAGGTCTGATTTGGAGTCAGGAAGCTAACTTTAGTTATTTGGTGACTGAGGGTTCCTTAGAGCAGTGGTCTCCAAATTAGGTGTATGTGTACCAGGGTGACCCAAGACTGGAATCCAAACAAATTAAAAAGAAATTACGCTTTCCTGATATTAGCTTTAGGACAGCCTCCTGAGTTTATTTTTCAGAAGACAACACATCGCTTGTGGCCTCGAGGTACACAGAGGAAAATGAACATTCCACGGGCACTGGTGAACAGGGGCTCCAGCTTAGGTAGATCATGGACTGTATTACCCAGTTTCGATAAAATGACTCTCATAAAATGGACAAGTACCTAAAGAAATTCCTGCGGAGAACTTCGGCACAAGCAAACAGGAATATGCAAGAACTAACACTTCTATATTCTACGCAACTCATTTCAGACACAGGAGTAAAACAATGAGGATCTAATCAGATCTAAAAAGAAATCAGCCCAAATAACTCCAAATTATAAAAATTCTTTGAAACATGGGTTTTCATCCACTATTCTTAATGATAAAATTCTCACTTTCTTTTTTTTTTTTTTTAGATTTTATTTATTTGACAGAGAGAGAGAGATCACAAGTAGGCAGAGAGAGAAGGGGGCAGCAGGCTCCCCACTAAGCAGAGAACTCAATGAGGGCCTTGATCGCAGGACCCTGAGATCATGACCCCAGCAGAAGGCAGAGGCTTAACCCACTGAGCCACCCAGGTGCCCAATTCCCACTTTCATACGAATCTGTATATTCTGTGCTATGCAGTACTACAAACAATACTGGGAAGGCATCATAATGGGTACATATCTGAAATATTTTTAAACTGATTTTTTAAACACTTAAATATATTTTACTATGGCCATCCTTTTAATTGTTCTATTTTTGTATGTTTTGTAACATGCAATATATTAGTACAGGATAGCGTGATGGTAGCACAGATATAATTTAAGAGACATAAAACTTAAAATATTTTTACTATTTACTTGGGGAGCATAATCAGTAAAGTTTGGAGATCACTTAGAGTCAGCTCAGAAGCTGTACGCCCCCTTTCCAGTTCCCGGTTCTCATGCTCTCCCAAGGAGCTAAGAAGCCCGTGGCCATAGGTGAGGCCCATCCCCCGCACCCAGCAGCGTGGGGCAGAGGTGATTGGAGGGAAACCTGTCTTCTAGGCCTTGCTTCCCACCCCTGCTCGCCCTTAGCTCTCCCCAACCCCACGGAGGCCCTACCTGATTGTGCCATCGGATGACGTTTCCAAATCCCCCTGTCCCCAGTCGTTCTTTCATCTCCCAGGCCCCACATGTCTGGGTTGGCAGAGAAGGTGACCAGCTCATACTGATGCCGTGCTAACTCTGTAAGCAATTTGGTGTGGGGGACAAAAGATTAACATTAAGAAAAAAGTGAAACTCAAGGAGATGGAGAAGGTAAGAGAGAACATGCGAGAGAGAAAAAACTCAGCTGGGTTTCTTTTTGTAAATAAATCAGGTGTCTGGTTTGTGGGTTTTGGCAGCCAACTTTTGTTTTTCTCACCTTCCCCCACCCCCACCTCAGCTGTGGTGGAAGGAGACAGGGAAGAAAGTCACTCAAAGATGTTTCTCCACACCCCTGAACTCGAAAGGGCATCCCAGCCTGGACTCCAGCAAGGGGCGCCCTGACCCGCGTCCCTTCCGCTCAAGGTGGCAGGGACAGTCTAAGATTGAGTTTCCCTACTGTCACGTGTGTCTTCACACAGTCCAAATGAATCATGACTCTCTCCCAAAGCCACCACCTCCAAGAGGCCACCTGGAACCACCCGGGCAAAGGCTGTCCCAGGCCTCCCCACTCCAACCCGCGCAAGAGAAAGGCTTGTACGCCCAGAAACCCTGACTTTTAAACTCTACAGAAGTTCCTTCGGGAGCCACAAGTGAGGAGGGAAGCGCGAGCTCGCCCGTGCAGAGGAGACCAGGGTCTGCAGGTGTCACCGCCCCCGCCCTCCTCACCCCCCCGCGCCGCGGCCGCCCGGGGGACTCACCTGTTGGCAGGGATGCGAGGCAAGGGAGCCGCTCCCCCGAGCGGGGGAGGCGGGGGCTGGGGCGGCGAAACCGGGGGCTCTGGCACCTCCCCGAAGACATTAAAATGCGGGAATCTTAAATGGGCCAGCCCAGCGCGACTTCCTCAAACACTTCCTGCTCTGACGTCACGGAGCACGTGGGCCGGGCCCGCCCTTAAAGGAGCCGCGGGGGGCGCCAGCCCAGACCACACCCCGCACCCGCCGCCCGGGGGACCGCCCCGGGACACCTCATCCGACTTGCCCAGGAGACTTTGGGAGGGCTGCGTGTGGCTTCTAGACGGCTCCAGTCAGTCTTGGACACGCTGTGCTCCCTGAGATAAAAGAGTACCCCTAAAATGAACTGGAATGCGCCAAACTCTGTTTAGACAGTGACTTGAACCCGATGCGGTTTCTGGGACAGGGGAGATGGGGATTTCCTCAGCAGAGCCCTCCTAGGGTGAACTTGACACCGCTTCCTAGACTTTTAACTGGGTGGAATTTCCCGTGCCCCCGCCAGGATTTATTTAGGGACTGTTTACAAGAATTGCCTGTGCCTCCTCTCCTCAGGCTGCCTCCCCTTTATCTGGAGGATTTTTGGCTCGGTATCAAGAATGATAAATCACAGCAGTACTCCCTAGAAGTGTCAGCCCCCACTACCCCCTTAAAAAAAATAAAGAAAAGCGGGCAGGGGGCGGGGGAAATCTTGTAGTGCTAACACGAAACTGCAGTTTCAGCGGCAGTGGTGTAGGGAAATTGCGAGAGAAGCTCTCAGCCCTGGGGTTCACGGTTCAACTCCTACCTACCTGACATTATAATAAGGTCTTTTGACACGGAATTTCTCAGTTCCATGGCATTATGCTACCACACAAAGGTGGTGTGTGTTGATAGATTTACTCAAGCAGGAAAAAAAAGCATTAAAGGAAACCTGAAGATAATACCCTACATTTATAAAATGTTCTCTGTACTTAGAATTCCTCATTCAAATACTCAGGGCAATCCCTACACATGGTACAATAACTGCATTTTTTAAAAACATTTTATTTATTTATTTGACACAGAGAGCAGCAAGAGAGGGAACACAAGCAGGGACAGAGGGAGAGGGAGAAGCAGGCTTCCTGCTGAGTAGGGAGCCCAATGTCTCTGGGCTCCATTCCAAAACCCTGGGCTCATGACCTGAGCCAAAGGCAGATGCTTAAGGACTAAGCCACTCAGGTGCCCCTGCATTATTATTATCCCCATTTTGCTGATGGGAAGACTGATGCGCAGAGAGGAAAATATGTCAAAGGCGCAGGCTAGTAAGTAGATGAACTGATATTCCAAACCAAGTGGCATGTTCTTAGGTCCAAGCTCTTAACATCTGGTTAAAAGTATACTAATTTCAGGGGTGCTTGGGTGGCTCAGTGGGTTAAAGCTTCTGCCTTCAGCTCAGGTCATGATTCCAGGGTCCTGGGGTCGAGCCCTGCATCAGGCTCTCTGCTCAGCAGGTAGCCTGCTTCCCTCCCTCTCCCTCTGCCTGCTTCTCTGCCTACTTGTGATCTCTGTCTGTCAAATAAATAAATAATCTTTTTTTTTTTAAGTATACTAATTTCAGAAGGAGGCAAACTGGATTTTGAATCCTAATACTGCTATTGACTGAGACTGCTAAATACTGAGATTTTAGGGCCAATTACTTAACCACTCCAAGCATCCATTTCTCTTCTTTAAAATGTGGGCAACATTAGGTTGAATCACATGAAATTGCCATTTTTTTAAATAAAACAGAAACAGTTGAAACACCAGGAACAAACCTCAGTGGTTTCATCAGGTTCAGCCTAAGAGCTGCAGGGAAGACAGGAGGGCACACAAGTCAGAGAAAGGAACCAACAGGGTTGTTGTAGCAGAGGAGTGAATGGTAATAGCCATGCCTGACACTGAGGACACTCCTGCCTGCACAGAACCTGAGACCGAAGTTAACTTTTAGGAACATATTGATATTACTTGAAATGGTGGGGCCCGGAGCACATGGCAAGAAAGAATTCCTGAGACATCTTCGATGCAAAATGTGGTTTTATTGAAGCATGGGAACAGGACCCATGGGCAGAAAGAGCTGCTTCCCTGGGATTGTGAGGGACAACCAGTTATATACTTGGGAGCTGGGGGAGGTAAAGACCAAGGGAAGTTTCCAAAAGGACTTTCAGATTCTAAAGAGGACTTGCATATTGTCAAGCCAAGGTTGTTTTTCCGTCTAGCAAAACATTGTTAAGACACCTGGGAGTTTCCTGGAGGAATGTTATACTCTGCCTGTTTCAAGTGTTTGTCAATGGGCTGTAGGTTATAAGGAACTTTGATTTTATCTATATTTCCTTCTGCCTTTGTTCCCCTCATCATACCCCCTGGACAATTCTGACCCTTAAATCTTTAAGGTTGTTGAGAGTGGAAGGGCTTATATTCTGTAACTTCTTCCAGCTAAATAGGGTCATAGAGATATCCCTACCTGTGGGTCAACATTGGTCAGTTGAGGAATTTGTATATATAGGAGTTACCAAAGTCAGAGGCAGCCAATCCAAGATAGACAATGTACATGAACCTCCTTGAGTAGAAAGGATTATCTGTCGGTTGGAAGTTATGGCAGTGAAGAAGGTTTGGCACCAAGCAGGGAGACACCAAAAAAGACAACAAAATAAGGTTAATATTTTAATGAGAAAGAGGATCCCAATAAAAATGACATTGATGGGTGCCTGGGTGGCTCAGTTGTTAAGCATCTGCCTTGGGTTTGGGTGGTGATCCCTGGGTCCTGGGATTGAACCCTGCATCAGGCTCCCTGCTCAGTGGGAAGCCTGCTTCTCCCTCTCCCACTCTCCCTGTTTGTGTTCCTTCTCTCACTGTCTCTCTGTCAAATAAATAAAAAAAGAATTTTTTTTTAATTACACTGATAGTTAACTAAACTTTTACTCCAGTCCTTTATTGTCAGTTAAAGAGAAATTTGAGATCTTCCACAGGTTCACAGGAATAAAAAGGCACGTTAGTTTGCTCATTGGTTTCTGGTGAAGGAGGTACAGGTTTTATTCTAAATCTAGGAGTCCATGAAGAGTGCCCCTCTAACTGTATTGAAGTGGGAGTATATAATATGACCCAGTAGGGGCCCTTCCATTTTGGAGTTAAATCCCCTGCTCTATAGGACTTCCAATCCTTTAAAGAAACCATCTCTCTGGGGTTTATACAGGGTTGGTTCCTAGTGACGATCAGGTCAGGTTTAGGGAGGATATAGTGTATGTATTCATTTAGAGATTATGAATTAACCTGGCCTCAAGTGAATGACTTAACAGAGCATCATAGTTCCCATCTATTGAAGGTCTTCAGTGAGAAAAGGTTTTTCATATAGTAACTCAAAGGGACTTAACCCTATTGGTTGTTTGGGGGCTATCCTCACTCTGAGAAGCCCTAACAAAAAAGATTAATCCAGTTTTCTTGAGTCACAATGCTTAAAATAGAATATCTACAAAGATGTGTTATTCAAGTCAGGAAATGATAGATGCTGGCGAGGATGCAGAGAAAGGGCAACCCTCCTACACTGTTGGTGGGAATGCATGCTGGTGCAACCACTCTGAAAAACAGCATAGAGTTTCCTCAAAAAGTTGAAAATCAAGCTACCTTAAGACCAAGCAATTGCACTACCGGGTATTTACCCTAAAGATACAAACGTAGTGATCCGAAGGGGCATGTGCACCCAAATGTTTATAGCAGCAATGTCCACAATAGCCAAACTATGGAAAGAACCTAGATGTCCATCAACAGATGAATGGATAAAGAAGAGGTGGTATATATATACAATGGAATACTATGCAGCCATCAAAAGAAATGAAATCTTGCCATTTGTGACGATGTGGATGGAACTAGAGGGTATTATGCTTAACGAAATAAGTCAGTTGGAGAAAGACAACTATCATATGACCTCCCTGATACGAGGAAGTGGAGATGCAACATGGGGGGTTTGAGGGGTAGGAAAAGAATAAATGAAACAAGATGGGATTGGGAGGTAGACAAACCATGAGACTCTTAATGTTACAAAACAAACTGAAGGGGGCTGGGGGTAGGGGGTAGGGGAGTAGGGAGAGGGTGGTGGGGTTATGGACATTGAGGAGGGTATGTGCTATGGTGAGTGCTATGAAGTGTGTAAATCTGGCGAATCACAGACCTGTATGCCTGGGGCTAATAATACATTATATGTTTATTAAAAAATTAAAAAAAATAAAGCAGCTTGGCTCTAAAAAAAATAAAATAAAATGTGATTAATTTCCCAAAAAAAATGTGTTATTGAAGCATTTTCTCTATAGTCTATAATCACCCTCCTTTTTAAAACCAGAGATAGCCAAATCAAGACTAATTCATTTGAAAAACAAGTCCAATGGGAACAAACTTGGCTTTACTATTTACATAAACTCAGCAAGAATAGTGATTGTTGATATAAATCTCTTAGAATCTGCTTTGCTGGAACTTTTTGTAAGGAATCTCCAGGTTGAATTTTAGTAGTGTCTCTGGGCCAGAAACCAAGCCAAATGCTTGCCATCAGAGATGCAATACCTGTAGATGTGGACAAATTCCTCTTGCTGAGGTCTGCAAGGTATCCTGCAGTTCCTGTACCTGCCAGGAAGTGACATTCTTTGCTCACCTGGTAAGGCTGCTAGAAATTCTGCAAGCAAGGTATCAGCCCAACATTTCCATGGAGCCCTATTGACTTCATGCTTCATAAAGTCAACCCTAGTTCCTTAACACTGTCAGGTCACATCTGAGTCTATGCAGGTCTCTCAAATGTGACCTTCCAGTCACAGCCTTGGTCAAATAAATAATGTTTCTAATGATGTCCTATAACAAGGAGAACAGATTCTTTTTTTTTTTTTAAGATTTTATTTATTTATTTGACAGACAGAGATCACAAGTAGGCAGAGAGACAGGCAGAGGGAGAGGGAGGAAGCAGGTTCCCCTCTGAGCAGGGAGCCCAATGCGGGGCTCGATCCCAGGACACTGAGATCATGACCTGAGCCGAAGGCAGAAGCTTTAACCCACTGAGCCACCCAGGTGCCCCGTGGGAGAACAGATTCTTATTGAACCCATGCAAATGACTAGGATTGCCATGGAAGAAAGAACATTTACTAAGACCTTTTGAATTTCAGAGGGTTCCACTAGAGAGAAAAGTTAAATGCTTCAATTTGTTCCTCCATGAACAAATTTTATACTATTTCTGTACATCATGGGTATCTTAAGAGAAAGTTTCCTTAATCTGGAAGAAGAAAAAGTACAGAACCAGTAATGTTTCAAACAAGAGTCACAAAAACCATAATCATCTTCTTCAGTTCATTTAGTCTCATGTTACTAATTCTTGGTTAGTAACCATGTAAATGCAGCTTTTAGCTAGTTCTGGACATTTTTACCAATTTTAGTTTTAGGATTTTAAAGATCATAAAATTGTATTTGTCAAAAGCCTTTTTTATGAATCTCCTTGAAGATGAAACACATTTCACAAGAGAATAAGAACAATAACTATCAGTGATAAAAGACTTAAAAATGGACATGACTAACAATCTGATGAGAGGTTACAGAAGAGCTTACAATGAAATCTGGTCATTTCTGGGACACATAGCACATCAATAATCAGAATATAAAATGATGGCCTTATACCAGAACGTATTAATTTGGGAATTGCATATAATCTCTAGAATATATAGCATTTACCCAAGAAATACAACCTAAGTCTTTTTATTTGTTTAACACTGCTTCCAGAGAAACTTAACATACCAAATAAACAAGCCTAATTAGTAAAAGTAAGACTTCATTTATCATTTAAACCTTGGGAAGTATGTAAAAAAAAAACCTCAGAAAGTTGTAAAGTGCATGATTGAATAGTGGATTACAGATCATTACAAAGCTTATAACTTATTTAATTATTTAACCTTTAACCAAGGGGACAATAAGAGAGTCAAAATGCAGATATGTAGTGTTATATACATGTTAATAAAACTTACCTCCTTTAACACTGAGATTTATGTAATCAAAGACCTGCTAAATGGCACCTGGGTGGCTCAGCTGATTAAGCCTCTGCCTTTGGCTCAGGGCATGATGCCACGGTCCTGGGATCAAGTCCTGCTTCGGGCTGCCTGCTCAGCACTGAGTCTGTTTCTCCCTCTCCCTCTCTCTCTCTGCCTTTCCCC
>ML110123.1:38821-76917 GCA_003697995.1 Taxidea taxus jeffersonii | reverse complement strand
TTTGTTTGTTTGGGGTTTTTTTTTGGTGTTTCGTCTTTATACACTGAAAGAATTTGGGGGACGCAGGTGATCGCACGCACGTGGGTGTTTTCAAAGTGGTTGCCCGTCAGCTATCTCCTCCGGCACAGGGCGCACACCTGCTTCTCTGACGGAGCTCCTCTCTCAGGTAAGCCTACCTGACCTCGCCCCCACTTCCATCAGTGGGGCTGGGGGTGCCCATCCAGGTAACACGCACTTCAGAGCACCTCTGGGTGTCGCACCGTGCCCTCGGGCGGCGGGTGCTGGCTCACCTGGCACTCTCAAAGGTGGCAGACGCCGTCTTCCCTATCGCCCCAAATCCAACGCCGACAGCGAGACCCTCTGCAACAGACATTAAAACAAACAAACAAACCGTGAGGGGTTAGGAGCGAGTTTCGAATGAGGCTCATTGCCCTCACTGTGTCAGACGCGACTGCTTGGGGCTGCCGTAGCAGAAAATCCGCACAACCGGAGTTTCCACTGGGGGTTGGCCGATGACGGTCTGTGGGTCAAATCTAGCCCACTGCCTATTTTTGTTCTTAGCAAGCTAAGAACAATGTTTACATTTTTAAATAATTGAAAAAAAAATCAAGGAAGGAATAGTGTTTCATGACACATGAAAATTACATAATTTTAGTGTTCACAAATGAAGCTTCGCCATGCCTGTCGGTGGACAAGCTGTCTATGGCTGGTTTTGCACGTCATTAGCAGAGAGGAGTAGCTGTGGCAGAGACCCTAGGGCCCAAAGACCTAAAATATTTACTGTCTGGCCCTTTACAGAAAGAGTTTGATTACTGACTCCTGAGCTAAACACGGAGAGTTTTCTTTTCTCAAGAGACAAGATATCCAAGGCTGATGGGGTAGCCCAGTGATGTCTTCCCAGACATCTGAGGAGCCATCTCGAAATGGCAGGCTGTCCTAGTCTATCCACTCTGAGACGGTGTGCCTATAGTCTAGCTTAAGCGTGGGGAGGGACAAGATGATTCCCCAAGCCTTTCCAGAAGGACTAGTGAGCCTGCCAAGCTTACCAACACCCTGACTTTGATCACATGTGGAGGACAATGCTGGTCTATAAGAACCTGATGCAGAGGGAAAGGTTATAGAAAAAGGGAACTGGTCTGGGATCAGAGGGGTAGTCCCATAAGGTTAAAACACTTTCTGATATCTGTGGGAGAGTTTAGAGGCCCGTCTGAATCAAGGCCGGAAAGGGGACTACCAATATTGGTCAGAGTCAAGAAACAAGGGGTTTTGGGGCCAGGAGGAACTTCTGTGTTGCAAAGAGGGAAGAGGAGAAAATCTACCGAGTGAGAAGGGCTTATCTTCTTTTGGGATTCCCTGTCTCTTTGAAATGCCTCTTTTTGTCCTTTGTGTCCTGTTTTGTTTCTTTGGGGCATGCTGGGCTTGTGACAGTGACTCTAGGAGGCACGTGGAGATGAAAGGACTCCTCAGACTTAACCTGTGTTAAGTCTGGTTCACCAAGAAACTGCAGTGGGGTATGGCACTCAAAGACCCTGCTAAGGCATAAAGGGCTCTTTGTATGCCTCATTTTCCCCTCCGTGCTTCAGTCTCCTGGCGGGGAGGTGCTTACTGGATGGCTATAGGCACTGGAGGCTGCTGGTTGAGAATTTGGGATTCTGATGCTCCGTATTTCTATGCTTCCCATATTTCTCATAATGACCAATGATGGCATACAGAATCCTAGGACTTTAGAGGTGGAGGAAACCCCACAGATCACGTGGCAGGACCCTTGGGCCGCCGTCAGACTCAGACATTTAGGGGTTCAGGGAATGTCTTTTGGAAACTAGACAGCATCCTCCCAGCATGCATGGCACACAGCGTAGCCAACCGTCGACAAGTGGTTGCCTCTAATGAGACAGTGCCTCTAATGAGCTCTGGGGCTGAGGTGGCCAGCCAAGCCAACACTGCCAGACGTTTCAAAATTGAGCTTTTAAAAATGGATTTATGTTTGTTTAATTTTTAAGGCTCCTAATGTAAATTCTTCACAAAGGCCGAGGCGCCATTTAGCATGTCGTTCCCCTGAGATGTCTCTGATTCTATATTAGGCTTTGTATTCAAGACCTTAGTGTCACTGTGGTCTTTCTTTTGAGAAATGGGGGGCCAGCGGCCACCTGTGGGACAGACGCTGGGCTAGACGCATGAAGGAAAGGTAGGAATCATCACCTCTTCTTCCCCAGCAGAGAGGAAAGGTGAGGGGGAGCTCTTCCTTCTCCCTGGCTGTGCGTTCTTTTCCATCTCTTCCAGAAATATCCTCTGAGGGTGGAGAGGAAACCACAACTCCAGGGAGGGCCTTGGACGCATGTTCACCATCTCCAGATCTGCCTGATGTATCTGACAAGCTTCCAAAAGGAGTGTCCTGGGTGAGGGGCTGAATAGCGGGGAGAGCTGGACATATCCAGCGGGAGGCCGGGCTGGGATGGATATATCTGGGGGTTCTGGGCATCCTTTCCAGCAGGACGGAGGAAGCCCTTCTTTATGCATCTTTTGAGTCTCAGAAAGTTGGAGGACATCGAGATGCCTCCATCTGGCCAGTCTCCCACCATCAGCAAGTCCACTGTTTACAGACGTGCTGTTCTCAACTTTGTTTCATGCCAACACAGCCGAGACCTCAACCCACTCTCAGAGGTAACTGTGGGTCTCCCAGGCAGAGAGTTTCACCGGAGAGCCCTGCTCCCCTCCCCCCCACCAGATGTCAAAAACTAGGGAGGGCCTCAGGGGTGTTTTACGACACCAGAGGGGCATATCCCTCCCTTCCTTTGAAAAAAATTTCCTTTTCTAAACTATAAACAACAGTTGGTCTACTCTTTTGTTAAAGATGTTGCTCTAATTAGTCATTTTAAGTAAATGACAGTGCAGACCAGAGGCACAGGACCTGTATTAATTAGCAAACTAAGGCCTTCCTGTTATTTGGAGAAAGTCCCAGCACTCTGACTTACATAAATGCCCTCAGTAGCTCTGGGAGGTTGGGCAGGGGAGTACCCAGTTAAGGCAGGAGAAAATGCAGCCGCTCCCAGGGACACAAGCCTCGAGAAGCAGAGCCAAGCCTTGAATCTCAGGCCCCCGCCCTACCCCGTCCCCACCCTGCAGACCTGCGCTTGCGGCTTTCTCCCAGGTGTGGGTGGCAAGAGCTGGCGTCTGAATCTGTGCCCCAAAGAGGTCTGGAGCAAAATGAATGCACAGTCCTCTGCCCCTACCCTGCTGGGAAGAACTGCAAAATGAGCCCGTCCCTCCTCTTGGCTCTGCCCTGGGCTGGTGGGACACATTCCCCAGGCCCCCAAAGCACAAGCTGCCCTGGGAGGGGAGGGGGCCAAAGCTGCCCCCTACCCCCACCCCCCCGCCAGGAGAAGGAGAGGCAATGGGGAAAGGGAACGCAGTGGCTACCCTGTCTGAAGGTAGGATAACACCCGGGAGAGAAACGAACGAGAGACCAAGACAAATTACCCACACACAAAGAACAGAAATAAAAGAATTAAGGCAGATACTTAAGATCCACAGATGGTAGAAAGAACCTGCTGGGTGGAAAAGGAGCAGAGGAAAAAAGTGCCGACTGGAGCTCACACCCCAGGTGTTCCCCAAAAGTGCAAATTAGGAAGGTAATTAAGACAAGAAACCAAAGTGACTGGAATATTATCAGGAAGCCATTGGCTCTCTTCACACCTCCTGCTATGAACTCGGTGCAAAGAGAGAAGATAAACGCCAGCCCTGTACGTGGGGGTCTGGCTGAGGCCAGGCGACGCGGAGCCCCCAGGACCAGTGAAGAACAGGCTCTCCAGCCTGGCCACTCCTCTCTCCTGCAGGAAAGGAGTGGGTGGAATGCCGGGGGTGGGGGGGTTGGGGGGGTGTAGGGGATGGGGGGGCCGGGGTGCGGGTGTCCGCCTTTCCAGCTGCCCGCCCTTCTGATCTCCGTCCCTCCTTGTCACCCACTGGGGAAGAGAACAAAGAAGTTATGGCTCAGGTCCTGGTATACTGTTCAAGGTCCCTAGAATAGTGAAAGGATAACGATGATGTGCTCAGAGCGGCTTTCTCACTGTTGACCTTCTGTCGTAGGAGGCTGGCCTGGGTGTGGCCAAATGCCGAGTGCCATCCCTGGCCTCTGGCCACTAGATGCTGGCAACACCCCCTACCCAGGAGTGGTCCTAATCAAAATGTCTCCAGGCACTCCCTAATGCCCCCTGGGGAAAAACCACACCCTGTTGAGAACCACCGGCCTCCCACCAAGAAGTACTCTTCACCAGTTGTAAACTATTCTAGAACACTCCAAGAGTTTAAGTAGGTGGTAGGAAAGTGAACAGTTAAAAATGAGTGTCTTGGTCCATTTGGGCAGCCATCACAAAATGCCATAAACAGGACGGCTGATAAGTCACATGGATCCATTTCTCACAGTTCTGGAGGCTAGGACGCCTGAGACCAAGAAGCTGGCAGACGGGACCTCTGGTGAGAGCCTGCTTCCTGGTTCAGAGATGTGTCCTCATGTGGTCAAAGGGACAAGGACCCTTCATGAGCCTCTGCAGTGAGACACTCATCTGTGAGCTCCACTCTAGTGACCTAAGCATCTCCTGATACCATCACATCAGGGGGCAGGATTTCCATGTATGTATTTGTGGAGGATACAAACATTCAGACCACAGCAACCAGTATTTTCTTTTTCCACCAAGGGCTCACCATTTCTTCCCTTTCAAGGTCATGGCCAGGGGCGGAGGCGGGGGGTGGGGGGAAGTTCACAGGTCTTCTGCAGGAGACCTTGCCACCCTCCGAAATGGTGACAACTGTGGCATTTCAGTGCTGCCTGACGGTCATGGCTGTCAGGTCTCATGGGGGATGGGAGGGAACGCCAGGACAGGAGTGCAGAGAAATGCGGTATCTGGTTCAGCAGGGCTGCTGTGGGGACACCCTTCCTCTCCCTGTCTGGTTACACTCCTCCACATGTGGGCACAGCTGTCATGTGGTCTCAGCAAGAGAGACGCTTCTGAAATACTATCCAGGTGTCCAGGGGCACTCAGGGCAGGGCTGAAGACGGCGGGGGTCTCACATCCCTTGCTCTGGGCTCTGCGACTGTCTCCTCGACACTCCCGATCATGGGCCTCTTGGGTGGCTTTCGTGCTGGGGGCTATTGCCTGGCTCACCGCGAGCTGAAACCTTGTCTGTTCACATCTGCGCTGCTGGGAAGCCTCAGTTCTCCCTCTGGCACCCAGGCTGTTCCTTCCTTGCATCTCGGGATGGTCCTGCGGAGGCCACGGGATCTCCCGGGTACGTGCCACTCAGTGCTCCGGCGGGGTCTCTGGCAGATGCGCTCATGCTATCAGTTCTAGATGGCACAGGCAAAAGCCGTCTAGAGAAGGTCAGCACAGAGGCCAGCAGGAAGTGAGGGGGAGGTTAGGCCTTTTTCTCCTTGACTTACAAAGTATGACAAGTAAGACAGCAGCTCCCATCTTGTGAGGGCTCAATATGATTAAACAAGGCCACAGGGACACCTGGTGGGCTCAGTCCGTAGAATAGGTGACTCTGATGCTCAGGGTTGTGAGTTCGAGCCGCACGTCAGGTATAGGGATTACTTAGAAATAAAATCTTAAAAAACCAACTAACCAACAAACAACATACCCACCACCAACAACCCCAAAGGCGGAGAAATGATATGAAATAGGATGGCTTCCTTGTTCTCATCTCTGCTGAGGACAAAACGAGAGGAGAAGACTCTCCAGTTGCTGCCAGAGGTGGGGAGACATTACCTTGAGGAAGGAAGGCTTTGAGATGTCTGACCACCTCACTGAAGGGACGTTGAGACTATCATTCCCCAGGAGAAGCGGCTCCTGCAGCGGCTGAGCGACCCCCCAGGCTGGATGACTGTGGATGCCAAGAGCAGACTGGGCTGAACGCAATGGGGAGTTGGCGCTGTCAAGGTGGCCCTTCTGGCCAGATGACATGCAACTTGAAATATGGGCTCAGTCCTGGGAGCGAGGTCGAGCAGCCACATACCACATTCCCAGGTCCTCGTGGGCTACTTACTGAAACACAGAGAGAGGGGCGCCTGGGTGGTGTAGTCGGTTAAGCGTCCGACTCTTGGTTTCAGCTCAGGTTGTGATCTCAGGGTGCTGGGATGGAGCCCTGCGTCAGGCTCCACGTTCAGCGGGGAGTCTGCTGGATGATTCTCTCTCTCCCTCTGCCCCCGCTTACGTACACGCTCTCTCTCAAAAACAAATCAATCTTTATAAAAAAAGACAGAGATATAACCATCTGGAACATCCGTGGTTGGAGGGGACCATGTGGGCAATGGGGGCCGGGAGGAAGGGGGCGTGTCCACGCCCAGTGGCATCGCAAGCCTCCAGGGCTGCTGGGCGAGCTCAGTGCTGATTCCTCCCTGCTCTTGCCCATCTGGGCACCATGACTGGGCCGCGAGAGGGGCAGCGTCCATCACACTCCAGGGAGGTTTCCTGGCCATAAGGGCTTGCTTTTGGCTGTTGGGAGGGTTGACCCATCTGGCCTAGACACACCTGCTGTATTTCTAGTCTGAAACCTCATTTTGGCTGAGCCTTCTGGGGAGACTGGCCCACAATATGCTGATTTCCCTACTTGGCTCGTCTTTGGCCGCACACAGAGTTCCAGCAGAAAGGGAAACTAAGAAGGTGGGATTTCGGATCATGTTACACATTTGCTTAACAAGATGTTGGTACAACCGGCCAGGTATTGCCACAGAATCCCCGTGGAGTCTGGCAACCGCCCTGTGAAGGAGAAAATTGATCTACTTAATGTCGTTTTTCTGAAAAAGTAGTTCGACACACTTTCTAATATGGATGACTAGCCCTGCTATTCGTATTGGGTAAAGTCAATGTTGGGAAAGATGAGGAACACAGGTGTTCCAGAAGAATCGAATCTAACTCACATTCCTATAGATGTCAGTAGTCATATCTTAAGAGTTTACTAAGAGATCTTGATAACTGAAGAACTCCAACACGGGTTACCCTCTAATTACAGTAAGCACTCCATAATTAATGTTTGCAAGTGTGCTTTTTGGCATATTCTACTGTCTCCAATGAAAAACTCAAAAAAACTTTCCTGAGACCCTGCCCCCTCCCACCCCAGCAGATGGCAGAGAAGGAGGCATCTCCTCAGGACAGACGACACAGCCACATCTTTAAATAGCAAGTGAAGGCTCTCTGTTTAATACCCATGTCCAAGAGTCAAGTTCAATTTGCTTCAGTTTTTAGCAGCCAGACCAAGATCAGATCCCCATGTGCCCGTGGAGGCAAAGGGAGGGAATGTCTTTGCCGGTACAGATAATGCTGAGCTATTCCAACCCATAAGCCCTGCTTCATGCCCAGACTCAGGCCTCTAGCCAGCTCCCCTCACCCTGCACCCCTGTGGCCACAGTGGGCAATGCCCTCCAGCTAGAGGATTACCTGCAGGCCCAGAACCAGACCACGTGCTGTAGAGGGGCCAGGCCAGAGAGGCCAGAGAGCACAGTGGTGTCTGCTCTCTGAGCCACTGCCCAATCACCCGGTCTCTGAGCTTCCTCTCTCCACTTCCAAAAGTTCTGGCACGCAGGGAAGCATGTGGTCACTCAGATCTGACAAATTCACACTATTTTAGTGCATAAGGTTCTGTTCTGTAATTTACCAACAACTCCTTGTGGGGCTTCGGCAAGCACCGAGAACCTAAGAAGCTCCACAACCATGACGAGGCAGGACGGATGCCAGGCAGCCAAGGCGTGGCCGGCATCGAATGACTTCCCGGCACAAGCATACACGCCATGAGTGGGCTCATCTGAAGCCGGGGGTGCAGTTCCACTACGTGCTGCCCGACCCCAGGCACCGAGGAGGCCCCCAGCACCATGCCAGAGTCTGAAGGCTCCCTCTCCCCAACTCCCAGTTGGGGAAAATGACTCTGAGGTGGGACAGAGTCCCAGGACAGAGGCGGGAAGCATGGACACAGCCATCCTAGGGCACCATCCCCGTCTCGGAGTTCCACAAGCCGCTGGAAGGAAGTCACAGCAGAACTGAGCCCGAGAACCGCCTCCCCGGAAGCGTGCGCCGCTGACAGCACGCACCCAGCTAACAGCCCAGCGTCTGATGGGCTCCCCCCACGAAGACTGGGGACTCCTGGGATCAGGCGAAGCCAGGGGAGCACCACGCCACGGTCACTGCTCCTGACTCCTGACTCCGTGGCAATGACCCTGCCCAGAGGACCTCGCGGCCTAGGGAGGCGGGCGGTAGCTGACCCCCACTGGCCCTCCCCAGGTTCCGCACAAAGGGTCCCATCCCCGGAGGGCAGAGCTGCCTTGCCAAAGGAACAGGCAGCCTGGGGACCGCCTGCCTGCAGGCGTGGGTGCACCCGCAGGCCATGTGTGCAGGTATGGCAAGCTCTTGGACATGCTTGAATTCGGGACCCTCGGAGGTGGGGTGGGGGGGCTGACTCCTGGTTTTGTAACTCACGTGGACCAGAGGGCCGAAAGAAATGGGGAGGGAAGAACCATTTTAAACCCCCGAAGGACTTACAAGTGAAATTAGAGTCTGGCGCTTTCAGGATGATGAATGACCTAAGGCACGCGTTCACGTATCAGACCCCATGCCTGACTCCCACCCAAGTATTTCTAAAGCCAGCAGGGGGTGACGTCTCAGACCACACAGCTGTGTTCTGCGGCAGAGAGTATAAAACAATGTCTGCATGAAGGCAGGGGCCGTATCTTTCTTAAGGGGAGCAGCAGCATTTCACAAGAATATAAACAGGAGGAAAATAACCACCCGTCTTCTCCACCCAGCTCTGCCATCGCCATGTGCCCAGGGGCGGCTCGTGGGCTCCTCAGTGTGGGCGGTCACGGCCATTATGTGTGAACCCATCCTCTGGCCAGGGAGACGGTATAGCATGGGACGAGAAGCGGCAACAGATAAGGCAAACTGGATCCTGGAAGTGTCTGTGTCTTTCATTTAGTCCTGAAGCCTGGAGCCTGCTGCCCGCCCATCCCTCCTGTGGGTATGCGAGATACGTCAACATCCTTTCAAAACCCCATTATTTTCCTAAAACCGTTTGGTTCTCACTTTGCAACTTGTAGCGAACAGACCCAATAATTCAGCCAAGGCCTGCCCTAGGTGCTCTATGTTGATTATCTGAATTGGTCTAATCTAACCCTAATTCATTTGTAAAATTGATATTGTTATTGTTTTTTTTTCCAGCGAGGTAAACCAGGGTTCAGAGTGGTCAAGCAACACACCCAAAGTCACACAGCCCTTAAGAGGTTTAAGCTACACGTTCCTGGGCTTTTTCATAGCGTGCTCCACGGACTCCTTTGTTTAGTTGACCATCAGGCCTCCTCTCCTGCTTAGGACTCAAAGCACTGAGAATGGCATTAATGCCAGCAAGAGTACCCATTGGGGCACCATATTTAATCTGGTCTTTTCAAGAACCCCACGAGATGGGTACTGCTCTTAGCCCTTTCAGAGACACGGGGACTGGTATCTAAGGCTCCACGCGTTCTTCCTTGCCCGTGTCGCCTTCCACGACTCTCACTATCACTACTTCTGTGGCTACTATCTCTGTATATTCAAAAACATCCTTTTACTTTTCCTAAGACTTTAGGCACATCAAAACGTTTCATTTTATATCCTTTTTTTGGGGTAAGATTTTACTTAGTTATTTGACAGAGAGACAGCGAGAGAAGGAACACAGCAGGGGGAGTGGGAGAAGAGAGAAGCAGGTTTCCTGCAGAGTAGGGAGCCCGATGCAGGGCTCAGTCCCAGGACCCCGGGATCATGACCTGAGCCGAAGGCAGACACTTAATGGCTGAACCACCCAGGTGACCTTCATTTTATATTCTTTTTTTTTAAAGATTTTATTTATTTATTTGACAGACAGAGATCACAAGTAGGCAGAGAGGCAGACAGAGAGAGAGAGAGAGAGAGAGAGGAGGAAGCAGGCTCCCTGCCAAGCAGAGAGCCTGATGCGGGGCTTGATCCCAGGACCCTGGGATCATGACCTGAGCCGAAGGCAGAGGCTTTAACCCACTGAGCCACCCAGGCACCCCTCATTTTATATTCTTACTTTGAACCTAAGAAATGGTTATTTTAAGTTATGCTACTCACTACTTTTTAACCAAAGCAATACACCAACACATGGAAGAAAACATCATGTTCAGCAAAGTCTAAAGTAATAAATCTCCCGGTGTCCGCTCCCCACCCCTAGTTCCATGCCTAAGAGGCAATGTACTTTTTTAAGTTCTAGCTTCTCCATCTCCAGTGGGCACCACTGTAACTTTACATAACTTTAAATATTAATACCTTTGTTTCTTTAATGTATCACATTCTTGATTTAGTTGGCTGACAGCACTGTTGCTTTCTACTCTGCTCAGCCTTGTAAAAGTTGAAGAATTCAGTGTCCTTTCTTCCCACCTCTGCTCTATGAAAGCTGTCCTATTAGGTACTTGTTCTGCAAATACAGCTCACCTAAGGTACATTCCCAGGTCAGTTTGAAAAATGGCAATCCGATAAGAATGGGGTGCCAACGTAGCTTCTTTACAAACCAGGGTGCTATTGGGAGAGAAGGAAAGATACTCCTAAAGCTTTAAACTCTTCCCATTTGAAGAACATGGTCCCAGGAATCAAGGCCCGATGGATTCTTTCTTGATTCTTTCTGGTGTCCGTCTTATCTCCTGGATATTAACTGAATACCTTTCTTCCTTCCTTCCTCACTCCTTCCCCCCCTCACTCCCTCTCTTTTCTTTCTTATATTCTTTTTTTTTAAGATTTTATTTATTGGACAGACAGAGATCACAAGTAGGCAGAGAGGCAGGCAGAGAGAGAGGAGGAAGCAGGCTCCCCGCTGAGCACAGAGCCCGATGCGGGGCTCGATCCCAGGACCCTGAGATCATGACCTGAGCAGAAGGCAGAGGCTTTAACCCACTGAGCCACCCAGGCGCCCCTATTGTTTCTTTTAATGGCAGTAAATACATATGTCATCAAATTTACTATTTTAACCATGTTGAAGTGTATGGCTCAGTGGTGTTAAGGTCATTCACACGCTTGGGCACTGGCCACCACCACCTTTCCAGAACTCTTTTTATCCTGTGAAACTGAAACCAGTTCCCCATTAAACACTCACGCTCACTTCCCCTCTAGCCCAGCCTCCATCAGCACCACTCCACCTCTGTCTTATGGATGTGACTCCTTTAATAATCTCATATGAGAGGAATCACACAGGCATGCCCAGCTGGCTCAGTTGGTGAAGCATCTGCTTTCGGCTCAGGGGAAGGGATCGAGCCCTGCTTCAGGCTCCCCGCTCAGGCGGAAGTCTGCTTGTCCCTCTCCCTCTAGCCCTCTCCCCACGCTCACGTGCACTCTTGCTATCTTAAATAAATAAAGTATTTTAAAAAATAAGAGGAATCCCACAGGCAACTTCTCCAGATGCCACGTGTTCCTTCTTCATTTTGTTACGGGCTGTCCTTGAGCCCGGGGGGATGGATGGTGATAAACTCCGGAGTCCTTGCCATGTGTAAAAGTAATTTTGATTTTGCTTCATAACTTCACAGTTTGGCCCGATAGGAAATTCTAGGTCCCAAATGACCTCTCCTCAACATCTCAAGGGCATTGTTCCACTGTCTTCCAGTATCCAGTGCTGCTGCTGGGAAGTCTGATGTTAATTCAGTTCTCAGGTCCTTGCAGTTAAACTGATTTTTCTCTCTGGAGGGAAGCTCTTACATGTTTTCATCTTTGTTTTTGGAGTTTTTAAATCCCACCAAGATCTGTCTAAGGGGGAGGCTTTATTCATCTATCCTCAGCTTTAGGTGGGTCCTTTAAATCTGCAAGTTGTATGTTCTCTTTAAATTAAATATTTCTTGGCATCTCTATTCATATTTTACATCTTGGACTTTTTTATGTGAACTAGAGAATTGTTTTCTACTT
Source organism: Taxidea taxus jeffersonii (assembly GCA_003697995.1). Lineage (NCBI taxonomy): Eukaryota > Metazoa > Chordata > Mammalia > Carnivora > Mustelidae > Taxidea > Taxidea taxus. The sequence goes on along the minus strand of ML110123.1, from coordinate 64,996 downwards.
AACTTCCCTGATGACCAGCTTAGCCCTGCATCCAGAATGTTCTTACCAGTCTATCCATTTAACTGGAAAAAAAAAAAACTTTATGGAAATCCCACACAGGGATGCAGGGATGGTGTGAGCAGGTGTGACCCACTCATATGGGGATGCAACGATGGTGTGAGCAGGTATGACTCACACTCACATGGGATACAGAGATGGTGTGAACAGATGTGACTCACACTCACATGGGATGCAGCGATGGTGTGAATACATGTGACTCACACCCACAGGGGTCCGACAATGGTGTGAGCAGGTACGAGCTCACACCCACTGGGGTGCAGCAATGGTATGACTGACAGGGAGCCTGTGTAGATGTGAGTGTGAACAAACACAAAGTCACACATAGGCATGAGCAGAAACAGCTGCAGAATGGCCTCAATGCACGAAAACAAAAATGTGGATCAGTCATCTGAACGCTAAGGTGCTGGGCTCCCGCCTCACAAAGCCCACCCTGTGTCCACACAACACCCTGATGGCGGGGAGGGGCCAGACCATCATCTAGACTTAGTGTGGGTGTCTCTGACTAGGAAAACCAAGCTCCAGACCGCACACAAACAGCGGCTCTGAGGGAGAAAGATCTAGGGGGCAGTGGGGGGGGGGGGCCGGGAACTGATTTCAAGTAGCTGCTGGGGTCACACATGAGAAATGAGAAAGGCCGGGGAACCCATCTGAAAAGAAGTTCAAGGAAATCTTTGCAAGTAACGTGTTTATAATAGAGTTGGATGGAAGCCAGATCACAAAGGGGTGAAGGACAAGGAAGTAAGAGCGTGGACTCTAGACTCTTGCCCGAGAAGAAGGAAGCTTAGCCTGAATGGCTCAGGAGGAAGCGACGGTGTCTTTAAAACCAGCACCCACAAGCAGGCACGGCCCGCGAGCAGGGGAGAGGGGAGCCGGGAGAGCGGCCATGGGATTCCTGGGCACCCGCACCAGGTCGGGGACAGCAGCTGCACAGGGCACCACCCAGCAGAGCCGCAGCAGAGATGATCTCATAAATCACGGTGAAACATTTGGCCCACTTAAGGTCCAGTGTAAATGTCAAAAACTAATAAAATATGTAACTCGGCTAGCAAGGTGCTCAAAGCCTGGGGCCTTCTTTTAATTAATGTCAGATCTGATCCAAGACATTCCTGAGACAGATCGGCAGGCACTGGGGGAACCCTCCCGGCCAGCTTCATCAGGAGGCCCCACACGCAGGCTGCCCTTCTCAGTCATGCGGACAATCCGCTCTTGTGTCCGGCATGGGAAATCCGGGGTTTTTTATGAGGGAGATGCAAAACAGACGCGGGCACTCCCAGAGCATCAGGGAGCTAAGAGTTAGCTGACGGCAGACGGTGGCCAAAGAAATTGTCAGTGATTCTCCACCAAAAGAATGAAAAAAAAAAAAACCCAGATTATTAAAATTCTGGTTCACAAATCTCTAAAACAAATGAACAGGAATGGCAATCAAGAGGAACCAGCATGGATTCATGAACAACTCATGTCACACGAAGTAGAAAACTCTTCTGACGGAAGTGTAACTGGCAGAGCAAGAGCATGCAAGGGATATAAATTTATCATGTGTCTGGATGTCATCATCGCTCTTGGTTCTCACGATACCACATGACCCAGATAAAGCAATGCATCCTGGGGCAGGTAACTGTGTTCACGACTGGCCAAACGATTATACTCAATAGGTGTCAAGTTCACGAATTTGTGCGGCCCTGCAGGGAGAGCTGAGCCACATGGCTTGGCTGTTGCTACTGTCTGTCCAGTGTGAATGTCAACAGCTTCGGTGGGGACACAGAAGGAAAAACTGGGAGAAAATGCAACACTGAGAACACTGTATGCTCTGCAGACCCACAACAGAGAAATCATAAAAGATGGACAATGAGCGAAAACACTTAGCTCAGATATGGCATCTAAGAAAAGCAAGTGTAACATCCCGGACTTGGATATAAAGAATGGGCCAAGAGAATACAGAGGTGGCCAGCCCTTGGCTCTGTACAAGGAGGTGCCCCTGGTGATCAGAGTTATCTGTACAGACCCACATGCCCCAGGAAGCAGGGCTTTCCGTACCAGAAATGTGTTGCAGAGGCAGAAAACAGAACCTCAGGGGCATCACAGTTGATATCACTATGGGAAATTCAGATATTTGATGTCTCTGCCAACCCTACATAATACAACCCTGTATTATTGTGAAACTTCCCATGGCGGCTGAAGTAGGGGGAAGGCCACAGGCCCTTTCTTTGCAGGCTGTGCAGGATTCACAGCAGACTTCAGCTTGGTGGACAAGGGGATTCACGGGCTTAAAACACCAAATGCCTTTAGGGGGTGCGTGTCCCCTCCAGTCCTTGAAGGCGCCACCACTCCCTAAACACTTATATCTGGCCCAGTCTCAGTCTCTATTCACCAGCCTGACATTGACAGGCTTTTCCTTCTGGAATACTGCTTTGGATGGGCCTTTAAGGTTATGTCCAGTAGGGGACATATTTCCAAATCAGCCCAGCAATGCCTAGAATTCTAGTCAGCAGTCTGGCTCGCCTGCAATCCACAGGGAGTGATGGTCTGGGATAGCATTTCCCGAAGTGAATTCTGGGGACCGCGAGGTCTGGTGCATGTTTACAAACAATTCATGGACGTGCCTATCAAATATATTTGACCCTAAACACACATCCACCCAAATATATATGGTGGATGTATATATGGGTAGATATGTACGTACACACATACACCATATGTGTGCACACGTATAAACATAGGTGCAGATAGAGGTGTATGTGTACATGCACACTTCTCTGTATTCGCACACGTGTGTATTTAGCTGTACACATATATATGCACATAAATGTGTGGGTATGGAAGCAGAAGTCTAACCAGTATGCACATTTTGTGAATCTCCCACAGAGGTAGAGTATGCAACCGTCCCAATGTCTTTGGCCATGGAAGCCCTTTTTTGCTTTTTGTCTTCGCAGATCCCAGGATATACGGATTTTGTGGAGCCTACTTAGCACACGCTGCTTAGAAAAACAATCTCCTTTGCCAAGAGTGCAGTGAAGATGTCTGAGCCGGTTGCTCCCTCCTGTTTGTGAAGCTGGGCCCTGGGCTGTAAGAGAGACATACGGCTGTGGCTCCCACGTGGGACACTGAGCGGCTCTGTGGCCATTCCAGCGACCTACAGCCCACGCGCTATCCTCTCAGAGGTGCTGACTGCGACAATGGGGCTGATTCGGCATAAGCTTTGCCCCCTGTGGGAAACCATTTTAAAAATGCCTTGAGAAGTCAGTGGGGTTGATGAGATCTCCGCACGAGGCAGACTTTCATTTTGACTGAGATCGGGTATTCTTGATCCAGGAAGCCCGCACCACGGCCCTGCCCCGCGGCCAGTCCGAACCAGCTCTGCAGGCAATCAAACCAATGATCTCCCCCAGCGGCTGTCAACTCACGCCAGCTCCTGTCCCACCGGGTGGCTCCACGGTCTGCCCTCCCCCTCTCCACTGGCAAACCCCAGAGTATAATCCAGAAAAGGCACCTGCTCGACTTATTTGACAGTTTCTTCTGCTTGAATCTCCTTCAATGGCCACGACTGCCCCTCTGTCACACAGCCTCGTGTCATTGTTCCGCAGTCCTCACTCCCGACCCCATCTACAGTGCAATGCAAACTGTAGCGTGCGCGCCCCAGGTATAGTCAACCAAATGACATCAACTAGAACTTACTGGCCAAGCTCTACCCCAGGCCTCCCAACTCTTCTGCTGAAGCACGTCGGCTTCTACGTCCCGCATCCACACACCATTCACTGGCACGGAACACCAGGCCAGATCTTGGGAGTCGTGGAAGGGGACGGTGCTGTCTGTTGAGCACTATTTTTAAGCCCCTTTATTTCACATTCTCAGACATAATCTTTCCAGTGACCATGGGGGTGGAGATACATATGATCAATGTCTGCATTTTAAAGACCCAAAAGCAGAGAGCAAGTAACTTGCTCCGGGTCATCCAAGACTTCCCACCCATGTCTGGGCAGCCCCAACCATCTGCTCTTCTCCATTTGTCTAACCTCCAAGTGTGGGTTTGGTCCAGAATTCGCAGCCATTGCCATGTGTCCCCAGAGACAAGGCGTTCTGTGTGTTGGCTGATGGCAAGGTCCTTACAAGCACAGAGACACACTCAGATCAACAGGTACTGAAGGGACAGGACAAAGCAAGAGGAAGGCTGCTGCCTGCTATTTCCACAATGAGGAGAGGAGAGCACAGGGAATCCGCTGTGAATCAAGGACGAGAGCTCCATTCTGGGGCGAATCATGAGGGTGTGGAAGGGAGATGTAGAGCCAGCCTTAGGAGAGTCTGCAATATTCCACAGATAACGAGTTGGCAAAGCCCGGCCTTCTTGTAAGGACCCCGGGGTCTGCAGAGGAGCTGTTGCTGGGGTTCCCCCAAAGACCTGGTGTGTGCTGCCATGACCTTGTTCCCTCGGACCCACCATAGTCCTCCCACTATCCGTACGCAAACACACCGCCCCTCTTCAACGAGAGACAGAAAACCAGAGCGCCCGTGTCCCACTGGTGATCACTCATGCTCAGTACTGCTCGCTGTGGCTCTTGACTTCCGGGCCCAGCTAGACTGTCGCTTGTCTGGGGTGAGGAAACAAGTCCTGACTCCGGCAGACATGCTTCTGGCCTGTCTAGGGGTTCTCTCCATAGGCTGTGGCTTTCAGGGGGCTGCTGTGGGATGGAGGTGGGGACAGTCAGACCTGAATCTCCAGGGAGAGAATTCTCTAAGACGCACCCCACCCACAACCCCAGAGGCACAGCAAACTCTTACTGGGACAGGAGTCTAGGGATGTGCACTGTGAAAAGGCTTTCAATGGGATTTAGACCTCTGTCTCCTCCCTCACCTCCAGAGGAAAACATCCTAGATTCACGTTTTCTAAACTCTGTTCCATGGAACACCAGGAACAATTTAAAAAGATCCAGTACTCAAAGACTGGGTTGAATCCTATGAAATTATTCCTACTTAAACACCATCTTTTTTTTTAAACTATAAACCAGCAATTTCATCTGGCCCGACCTAATGCGTTCTGAAAACTTGCATAATCTTCTCTCGAAGATTCAGAAACCATTTCAACATTTTAAAGGCTGTTTCATAGAGTAACCAGCACGCCTTTGTTTTCCAAACGCATCTGGCAACGGAACCCTTTTATTAGGTGACAACTGCTACCTCTCTCAGAACCTCTGCTTTGTGGAACTCCTTTGGGAAAATATTATCTGGGAGAATCAAAAATAATGAAGAGGTTTCTGAGCTTTTTGCAAAGCCGCCCTTGTCACTATCACATCATTTTTATTTGAATAAAAGGAAATTCACTCAACCATGTCTTACGCGCTCGCTCTGCACCAGAGCATTTGCTCAGGACCGGGGACGCGCGGGAATAGGAGCGTTCTGCTCAAGAATGGTACGCTCAGGTGGAACGGCCAGCGTGGCTCAGAGGAGTCAGTGAGGTCTGCGAGGAGTTGTGAGTTTTGAGCTGGGGTTTAAGGGGATTTTTCCAGGTCAGAAGGCTGATGGCCAGTGCCCCGTCCAGTGAGGCAGACCCAGCTCACCTGCACGTGCCTCAGGGCACTGCCAGAGCCTCGAGGTCGCCAGGCAGTGTGACAACACACCGCTTGCTCCCACTGCCCCCGCCCAGCTGCCCTGGTACAAGTCTGTTCAATTTCATGTGGATTTAGCATCTGATCTCCTTTAGGTGTGGTGCTATTATGCCATATACTCCCCAGTTAGAGTCTAGCGAGGACCCCAGGGTTACTAGCCACATACCCCTTTGCCCTCTTCTTGTCCTTCTCTGAGCGCCTGCAGGTATCTGGCTCAGGCAGTTCCGTGGGGCAGAGGAGGGGCTGTCAGGATGCTGACCTTACGGGGAGGTGGGAGACCACGTAGGGTCTCGGAAACTGTGACTCACAGAAAGCAGACAGTTTACAGGAGAAGTGCACTGCTCTGCTCCCTTTGGTTTTCAAACCCTGGACTTCCCTAGCCAAGAAGCTGTGGTGGAAACAAAGGCAAAGCTCTCTGTACTTGCCCAGGGCAAAGGGAAATTTCTGCAGCTTAGTGTGATGTTCCCTCACTTTCCCTTGGATCATCTGTAACCATTACGGAAGGGGACACTCCCAATGGGAACCAAAGGAGTGGTTACAGGCACTGCGTCATTAGAGGGAATGACAGCTTGCCAGCCCACCTGTGCCCTTTCACACCCTCTGTCCCCTCCCTTAGCCCCCCACGTAGCCCCAGAATCTACCTCGTGCTATAAGAAGAGCCTACATGGCCCCACCAGTGAGGCAGCCTGTGGATGGCTGGGGCCGGATGCCATGAGCAGGGAACAGGGACAGACATAAGCTCAGCGGAGCAGGAGGGCCCGTTACCAGACTTTGGTGCTCCCAGCCCAAGGGTTTTGTCGGATCCGCCATCCTGGGAAGTTGTATTACATGTATACCATCTGTAGCCCAGAAATAGGAGATAAAAATGAGTAACAGGGGTGGGAGCTGAGGTTCGGATACAAAGCTCTGCAGCTCTGCCACAAAGGGTCACGTCCAGTGAGGGTGGAATCGGGTCAGGCTGGCTGGGGTACCCACCACTGGCGCGCAGGGAACCGTGCCCAGGAGCTCCGGGCAGCTGTGCCAGCCAGGGCTGGGGAGATTTCCTTTCAAATAAAATCACAATAAAAAGCAATATTGCCCTGCAGCCACAAACTTTTAAAAGCAGGTCAACTACAAGCTGGGCGTTTTTTTCATCTGGTAATGACATATTTGTCAGTTTTGTCTTTATCTCTGCGTTCTAGGGTTTTCCCCAAGGAGATATTTTTTTTTTTTCCTTCCCCTCCAACCTGCAAAGGACAGTCTGACTCAGAATTGACCCAGTGCTGGATGCAAGATAATGGAAATTTTTTCATCAGCTTCAAGAGCCCAGACACCCCTCCAGCTATCAGCCCGTCCGGGATCCTCCACGGCCGGCAGTTAGAGGGTGGCTGGGGATCACACGCTGCTCGGAGCAACTCTTGGCAGAAGAGGCCATAAGGCCTGATGGCAGGAAGTGGGAAGTACATATAAGAATGAGGGTAATGCCAAGTGGCCTCAGATCATTCACCAGCTGAGTACCCTTCAGTGAGTCCCTTTTTATAAAAGGGCCTCAGCACTAGACTGGGGGGTGGGGAGTGGCAGCATCTACCCTCCAAGGTTGGGGGGTTAGGATGCAGGGAGACAAACGGTGTATGAAAGGTTTCCAACTATGAAGCACTATGCGACACAAGCTGTTACTTCCATCTCTTGCTCAGCTGCTCTAAAGATGGAAAGACAATTATTCCCGAAGGGACCTTAGGCCAAAGTGGCGGTCTAATTGTAACCTAGTCATCACTGGATGGAAGCAAACTCAGGGATTCAGTCATTTTAAACATGTCTTCTGGGTAAAGGTCTTGTTTTCTAGTCCCTGAAACTCTTGGCTTTCATGGGTTCACTTTTCTTCTAGAAAGAGGGGTAAAGAAACCACGCATTCTTTATCTTCTTGTGGACCAAGGGCCGAAGAAGCCACTGTAGCCTGCATCCGCCCCAGGGAGGCACCTAGTTAGGCCACCCGTGGATGGGGTGAAGCTGCTCTTCCATTAACCTCACTGAGTGATGGCGAAGGTGGGCTGGTTAGGAAGTCAGCAAGGCCCAGGGGTCACAGATGCACGACCGTGGCGGGCTCAGCCCATTGCCTCCGAGCTCTCAAGGATGGACTCGAGCAGGGTAGTGTTTGTGCCATGGGGGTAACTGGGCACGGGGATGTCTCAGCTGCTCCTTCCATGCTTCTCCTCATTGCCGAATGCTTCCCTGACAGTCCGCTAGTGCAGGGCACCCCCTTTGATGCTGAGCAGATGGAAGCCAATGGAACCTTTCCTCTTATTATCGAGGTGACATTCACAGAACATAAAGGTCACCGTTTTAGAGGTGCCTGAGTGGTCCAGTCAGTTCAGTGGCCGACTCTTGACTTCAGCTTAAGTCCTGATCTCAGGGTTGTGAGATCGAGCCCTGTGTTGGGCTCAGCACTCAGCAGGGAGTCTGCTTGAGAGGCTCTCTGCCCCTCCCCCCCTCACATAAATAAATAAAATAAAAAAAAAAAAAAAGAAAGAAAAGTCACCATTTTAAAGCATACAGTTCAGTAGCATTTAGTACATTCACAATGTTTTATGATCATCACCTCTGGTTCCAAAACATTCTCACTGCTCTCAAGCCCTAAGAGAACCAGTCACTCCCCGTTCCTTCCCTTCACCGCAGCCCCTGACAACCACCAGTCCACTTTCTGGATCTGTGGATTGGCCTCTTCTAGACATTTCATAAATGCAATCATGCAAGATGTGACCTTCTGTGTCTGGCTTCTTTCACTGAGGTAAGATTTTTGAAGCTTGCCCATCTTGCAGCATGTAGAGGGGTTTCATTTCTTCTTACGGCTGAGCCATATTCCTCTATATGGAAAACCACATTTTGCTTATCCCCTCATCCACTGATGGACACTTGGCTTCCTTCCCACCTTTTGGTTACTGTGAATAGTGCTGCTGTGAACACCCAGGTACAAATATTTCTTTAAACACCTGTTTTCAATTCCTTGGGGTATATTTTTAGGAGTGGGATTGCAAGGGTTGATGGCACCTTTTGAAAACAGAAATCAACATCACTCTCTTCTGTTTCCCCCTGCCCTTAGGGGAAGTGAAAATGGTAATCCGCACATCTGGCCTTGTCCACCTTAACTCCGTGTTCTGTTTTCCAGCTACCTGGACTTTGCAAGGAGTCTGGCTTCCTCCAACAGCTTTTGGGCCACTGCTTCCTCTGGCTGGGTCTCTCCCTCTCTCCATTTGTCCTTCAGGTTTCCGTTTTCATGTAACTTCCTCAGAGAAGCCTTCCCCAGCCCCCCAGCTAGCTTGGCACCCCCCATATGTGGCCCCCACAGCACCTTCTACCTGTCCCTTACCACAGTGTGAATTACATGTTAATTGCAAGTGTTTCTTTTGTTGATCGGCTCAGGAAGGATTTTTTTCAGCATCTACACTGGGCTAGAGTTTGCTCTAGGTGCTTGAGGACCTTCGATTAATAAAACAGGCCCCGCCCATTAGGGGGTCTGCCTTATTTGTAGAGGAGGAAGAGAAGACCAGATTAACAAAGAGATAGAACATAAGGTCAGGTAATGATGAGTGTCTTAAACAATCCAGGGCTGGGAAAGTATTTCACGGGGAGCTATTTGCAGTGGGATTACCCTGGAGCCTCGCAGAAATGGTGGCTTAAACATTTGTCACCTCCAGGAGACCATGACCTCTGGGCAAGGAGGGCCTGTGTATGTTTCATGTGTCTTCATGCAAATCTCCAGCACCAAGGTGAATGCCCAGCAAATAACAGGATAAGTAGATAAATGAAATGACCCTGCCCTTGAGGAGCCCTAGCACTCTCTGTCCCCTGGTCACCTCTGGGCCCATAAGGTAGCCTGGAGGAATCCCAGAGTCAGAGAGCAGTCTCCCAGCCCTGAGCTCAGCACCTTTCCTGCTCCTACCACCATACCCACCCTCCATTCTCTGCACCTCTTCTCGCCTCGCTAATGCTGGCATATGGCACGGTCACTAGAGAAGCTGGATCCCAGCCAGCCTGAGAGATGACCAGGTGTGAGCTAGCCGGGCTGCTGCTTGGTTTCCAGACCAAACTTCTCACTGCCCCCTCTCTCTCCTCAACCCTTCACCACCCACCACTCTCCCTAAATGGCCCAGAGTTCACACGATTAGCTGTTGGCACTGACTCAGAAAAGCACCTTAGTACTAGGCAGTGAGATCTCAGAGCCCACGACAGTCAATTGCCCTTTGGCCTGTACAGTGCGCCTCCTTCCAGCGTATCTCTCATCTAGGACAACAGAGCAGAGGTTCACAACCTTTAAAAACCATGAGTTACACACACTGGAACAGTATGGAGACACGTGCTACGACATGGATGAGATTAAAGAGATTATACGAAGTGAAATAAGCCAGTCATAAAAGGACAGATATGGTCAGATTCCAAGTATATGAGGTACCTGGAGTAGCCACATTCATAGAGATGGAAAATGGAACAGTAGTTGTTAGGGACAGGGCGGGAGGAGGGGAGGGGGAGTTACTGTCTGGTGGGTGCAGTTTCGGTTTGGGAATATGGAAAAATGCTGGAGATGGACAGTGGTGATGGTTGCACCATAATGTGAATGTCCTTAACGCTACAGAGCTACAGACTGAAAATGGTTAGAGTGGCCAATTTTACATTCTATATATTTTATCACAATGGAGAAGACTTCCCACCCTGACATGTGACTGAGTAAATCACTCAGCAAGTTCATTAGGGAGTCAGGATGCCAATCTCCAAATACTTGGATTTCTAGGTAAGTCATCCTTCTGCTAAACTACAGTGACCCTCAGAGTGCTTCGGGCACTGGATGGGGAGGCAAAGCAGACGTGTCGTTTTGGCTCCTAGCCTCAGTCTCCTTATCTACCAAAGGGTTGTGGCTAACACAGTGTTTTCCTGGGACACCAATCGTCTTAAGAAGCAGTTAGTTCTAGCTGTCTTTCTTTTTTTCTCTTTCTTTCTTTTTCTTAAGATGTATTTATTTTAGAGAGAAAGAGAGTGAGAGCACGAAAGGGAGAGAGAATGTCAAGCAGACTCTGTGTTGAGTGTCGAGCCCGACACAGGAGTCAATCCCACGACTCAGAGATCACGACCTGAGCCTGAATCACGAGTCGGGCACTTAATCGACTGAGCCACACAGGCACCCCACTAGCTGTCCTTCTATCAGAATTCAGCACTAGGGTTGCCGGACAGTGCCTTGCAACCAATCTGTGATAACCCCTTGTCTTGCCTCTAACTGCCCCCCAGCCCACCGCGGGGACGTGCTCAGTCTGTTGCTTCTTCCTGAGGAAGCCTCAGCAAACATACTCAGAGCTCTTACCAATCACAACTGAGCAGCAGAAGGGGGAAAAAAGAAAACCAGAGATAATCAGTTCCGTGTCTTCAAGAGGTTATAGCCTATCCCACTAACCATCTGCAGTAGCCATGAAAATGCGTCCTTCAGATCTCCTGCTGTGGGGAGACAGTGACTGGTGGCCCCAGCTGCTGCTTTTCAGAACCCCCCACGGCATCCCCACACCCCCTCCCAGCCCCTCCACACAGTGACTGAGTGTAGGGTGACCAGTACAGGATGTGGGGCTCTTCTTAGAGGACTCCCGTGGCTGGAGGACCTGCCCCGACATTGTCCTGGCTGAGACATCCTTGGAAGTGTGCCACAGGTAAAGCCTCTTCCTTCCTCATCTCCTTTCACAGACTTGTATCACAGGTTGAAGGCTCTCCCTACCACCTTCCACTCCCTCCCCTCTATCCTTACAGCTATGTCCCCTGACAGATCTCCTGCACATCTATCCCTTCTTGAGGCACCGGCTCCTCAGAGGACCTGAGCTCATACCCCATCACACTCGCCAAAAGAGAGAGAGACCTCCCGGGGGGGCCTAGGTGGCTCAATCAGTTCAACGGCCGACTCTTGGTTTCGGCCTGGGTCACGATCTCAGGGTCCTGGGATGGAGCCCCTGCATCAGGCTCTGTGCTCAGTAGGGAGTCTACTTGAGATTCTCTCTCTCCCTCTCCTCCTCTCCCCACTCAAGCTCTCTCTCTCTCTCTCTCTCAAATAAACAAATCAATCTTAAAAAAGACCTCTGGAACTATCCAATCCACCAGTACCCCCAGGCTTAGGACAATGACATACACATTCTCCCTTCATTTTTCTCTAATTTTTATTACCTCCTCTAAGCTCCTTTGGGTTTGGGATGCCTTGGGCATCCTCTACACCTCCACGGCTCTGGAAGTCACACAGTGAGTGTTCAAAACTCAGGGGTAGAATGACCCATTCTGCTTGACAAAATACTGACCATGGTTCTGGTGGAGTGAGAAACTGCATGAGGGAACCCAGTTCCCACATGGTGGGGCTCAGCTGAGAGGAGACACAGAAAGAGGTGACTTCTTCTGTTTCGCTATCCACACTATAGACCCGCTAAGGAACAAATGAAGCCAAGGAGCAAAATGAACAGAGGAATGATGAAAAGAGCAAAGAAAAAGGGGAAGATGGAGGAGAGATGCACAGATATTCTTGGATCTGGAAACATTGGTAGAAGCTATGCCTTGGCACAAATTACCCTGAAATTCACCTGGGGAGAGGCATGTGTTAGCCCTAGACTGGTTTGCTGCTTTGAAACGTTACCTTCTGCAGACGAGTTCAGACACATGCTCACAGGGCACCATGGCGTGATGTGCACCACAGTGTGGCCAAGAGCAGAGGTTGACGTCAGCTTGTGGGCACCTCCACAGCCACGAGAATGGGACCTGAACAATTCTACCATGGCTGGCCTGAAGACCAGAAAACCTTTCCAGGCTGGAGACCCTTCAAGGAGGGGTGGGGGCTGCAGGGGACTGACCTTCCCCCCCAGCTTCTGACCTGGTGGGAGCGCACTGGCCCGTGAAGGTAGCCTGGCCTGGGAGGCATCTGTACCGCCTATCAGCCTGGATGTGTAATTGAAAAAGCTAAGAACAGGGGATGGTATTCGTGAGTCCAGACGTGGGGACCAACTTGGAAGCCAAAGCTGCTTGGGCTCCTGACTAAGCTCTGGGCCTCTGTGTGTCTTTGGTTGCAGAAGGTCACGGAGTCGCTCCCGGTTTCTGGTGTCTTCTAGCGCAGCCATCCTCCGGCGGCGTGGTGACTTGATCCGGGGAATGCAAACGAACAAGGGTGCACAGCAGATGGCCAGAGCCAGAAGCCGGGAGCAGACCGGCTCGTGTACCTTGCAGGGACCGAAGCTGTCCAGAGAGGGACAATTACCACCCAAATCTCCATCGTCTTGCTGCACAGTGTATGCCTGGCTCCTGAGAAATTTACGACTTAGGAAGGCTTGTGGCAGCTTGTCTTGCCGCCCCAGAAGGGCTTGGTGACGACTTTAGGTAGTAAAAGCACGAGTTTCCAAGCAACCAGATAACAGGTCTTCTGTTACAGCTCCGTGGTTTGCGGAACAGCAGCTCCACAGAGGCATGTAATTAAGTTGGCCAAGGCGACATCTCTCCTGGATAACCTAAGACCTTGCGAAGAACGCTTTTTACTAAATAAAGGTGAACTAGTCTCAAGTCACGCCTGGGGGGGGGGGGCTCCCATCCCAGCCTTGCAGGAACTGAGTGGGTCAGCTGGCCTTCAGGATCCAATCAGCCAGGCGGTGACCCCAGCCACTGCTGACAAATGGGCCATTTCGTGTGTCCCATTCGTTACTTAAAACAATTAAAAAAGCTTCTTTGAAAAGGAAACACTGGCCTCTGGCTTGAACACCCCCGTTCTGTCTGGGTCCAGCTGCAAAGTTACCACTGACGCCAGACTGCTTTACTCTTCTTCCAGAGTCAAGGTCAGGGGCTCATCCCAGGAGCGCAGGGTGGCTTGGAGCTTAGAGAATACCCCCTTCTTACTCTCTTTGCCCTTCTTTCTCTCTCCACTAGACTTAGATATGAGCCATCTCCCCTCTGCTTTGCTTCACCCATTTTTCTGTTCATGCCTGTGTCACTTGCAGGCACTCGTTGTCAAAGGAGTAATGGTGCCTGGCTACACCTCACCAAAAGAAAGGAAACACACAAACCCAGCTCTGCTTAATATTATGAGCACTCGTTTCTCCTGCTGCCCCACCCTTTTCTTTCCTCCACTCACTTTCAACAGACCCACTTCCAGCCCTGACCCTCCTCTGCAGAGCTCACCTCAAGCAGCTAAGAGCTTCTGTGGCTCTAAGCCTGGAGCCCCTTCCCCGGACTCTGGCCCATCGCAGCCCAGTTTCAGCAGCTGAGATGCCCCACTGGCCGCCATTCTAGGAGCGGTCCATTGGCAGGTTCTTGGATGGGTTAACTCTGAATCATCTGCGACCCTCCCCAAAAAGACACCCTGGGATCCATGAGGGGACACAGAAGGGATAGGGACGCTGTATGTATCACCAGCATGTCAGGGTGACTCTAGTCCCATCAGGTGCATCAGGCCTAGGGCACAACCAGGCAAGGTAAAAAGGTGAACACTCTGAGCTTATACCCACCCAATGCAGCAGGAAGATCTGTACTCGAACAGAAGCCTCCAGAATCAATCTTTCCTAAAGGATTACATCCTGCAAAGATGATCACGGGGGCACTGCTCCAATCAGATGGATTTATTACCTGGGGGGCAGCTGCAGGGAGTTGGGCTACAAGGTACCTGCTCATTTCAGTGGGTGACCCTCGAGCCTCAACACACAGGAACCATCCCACCCTGTGCTCCAGGTCGGACAGACTCCACCCCAAGGCCCTTCTGCTGGTCTGCCTTGTAGGACCAAGCCGACCCACTTCTCTGGAGTCCAGCAATGGGAAAACCCATTGCAGAGCTGGACTAGAAATGAGGGATGAGATTCTGGCTCTCGTGCTTCTGCTTGGAGCTCATCTGCATCAGATGCACGCTTCTTTCTGAACGACCATTGCGTGTTCCCACAGAACTCTGCCAGTCCCTCCCCAGGTACCCTGTGGCTCTAAGTTATTTATGAAACCCTCTTTTCCAGGCAGATCCCACAGAGCGGCCACATGTTACGTCTCCTCGGATCAGGGTGGTCTGGGAAGAATTAGGAAATACAGATGGGCCAGCTCCCCGGCTTGGGGGAGATGTGATTACAAACAGCAGGACCAGGACATGCGTGTGCAAATGCCAGATGGTGGTGGAGTCACCCCCTCCAGGAAGTCCACTTGGCACCCACCCCAGAAAGCTGCCAGGATCGTTGAGGGGTAGGGTGGGGAGCCACAACCGTGGTATCCATTCTTTCCCTTCCCACGTACCAGCGCACTTTCCACTTCCCAAAGGCAAACCCTCCTGGGACTGTGCAAGGCAGGCAGTGAGCAAAACTAGAAAACGGGCTGCTGATAACGTAACAACGAGACAAGAGAAAGACAGAAGTTAGCACTCACGGGCAATCGGCAATACTACATACAGGTGTCTAATTCTCAGGGCAGCATTTCCAAGAAGATGTGTTCCATCCCATTCTACAGGTGGAATAACAGTGGTTCGGAGAGGCAGGGTCACCTGCTGGTCTGGTAAAGCAAGGACCCTGACTCTCACCTGGTCAATCACACCTGCTGGAGTAACAGCTCTGCAGCTGACTTTCACAGTTCATGGGACATAACCTTTCTCAACTGCCTTCTCGTCTGTTATGTGGCACCTGCCTCTGTCTCCAGGAGGCTGGGAGGATGGCCCGGGGTGACACGGATCTGCTTTGAGGACTGCATTACTGGTATTATTTGGGATGAGGCCTGACTGAACACAAGGACGGCATCCCCATTGACTCGTGTGCATTATAACAGGGGGGCAAAGCTTTGGGCCAAATAAAGGAAGTTCTAGGCCCAGGCTTCAGGTCTCACATGGCCTGGGAGGCAACAGGGGCCTGGGGTAGGGACAGGAAGGGAGTTCGATATCGGACAGGAACCTCTCAGAAACTGTAAATCATACCAGCGGATTCTATACCGGGGTGAACAGTGTCCCCCTCACCCAAGATTCACACGCACCCCGAGGCTCAGCATGGATCTTATTGGGGAACGGGGTATCTGCAGAGGTAAGGAGTGAAGACTGTCATGGACTAGGGTGGGCCCTGGAGCCACCAGCTGCTGTCCTGACGAGAAGAGAAGACACCAGACCCTGAGAGAAGCCGGCCATGTGAGCTCGGGCAGAGACTGCTGGGGTGTGTCTTAGGGGCCACGACTTGCCAGCAGCCCCCCGAAGGCTGGAAGAACCGGGGGAGGCTCACCCCCAGAGCCTCTGAGAGGAGTACGGCTCTGCTGACACCTTCATTTCAGGTGCCGGCCTCGGGACTATGGGAAAACAAACCTTCTGTTCTTTTAAGCCACACGGGTTGGCAGCCGTAGGAAACAAGCACAGACTGTCATGGAAGTTTCTGGGACAGGCTCTGTGCTTCAGGTGCATCTGCTCCTTCATCTGACGAGGGAGATTGTGTCAGAACCCCATGTCACGGAGAAGACTGTGAGGCTCAGGAAGGCGTCGGAACCTGGCCCAGTTCATCCGGCTCTGCAGACATGGCAGGACTCGAGGCCTGATCCGGGGCCTGGGGCTCAGCCGCCAGGCCACCTGGCTATGGGGGGCCACCTCTGCCTCTGTCCCAGCCGGCCTCGGCCAGCGACCAGTGCCCACGCCCCGTGCAGGTGGAGAGAAACTCAGTGACTCAGACCAACGGGGGAGCCTTATAGCCTAATGAACATGGTTTTCCCTACAGCTGGGCGTCTGCCCTGAAGCACTGATCTTGTCCTTTATGTTGACAGAAGTTGTTCTCAAAGGCGACCCTCATTTCCCCGCATCCTTAATTAAATTTAATTTCTGCGCTAATGACTCAGACTCATCTCAGAGACATCCCTTACTGTGTGCGGACATGAAACACGATGGACTTGGACATCTGGAGGTAGGAGGGGACATCAGGTCCCTCATTAGAGCCACCCCCAGCTGGCCTGTTTACTGAGGTGGCATCTGCATGGAGGACACATGTCATCGATTTTATGCCCCGTTCATTGTCATCTGCTTTCCTATCTCACAGTTGCCAGGAGAGTCACACAGAGCAAGACCTTCCCCTTTCATGTCTCATTGTTTTTCTTCTCCATCTGATAAAGGTTCAGGGAGTGGATAACCAACTCTCTTAGAATTGAGCACAGACCCAGGTTCTCTTATGGGTCAAATCCGTGTGCTTCCAGATTTTTCTGATCTCTCTTGGAATGTGGAGGCCTCTTACCCTTAATTTCCTATTATCCAGCAGCACTCATAATGAAAGAGTTTTTACCGCGCTGCCCCCCCCAACCTTGCTGAGCTGCATAAACACCCACTTTCTGGGGCAGACGATGAATCATACTGGGCTCACAGAATGAAAAACAGGGGTTTGCCTGGTGTCCACCAGGTGGCAGGCTGGCCCTTAGAAGGCACTGGGGGGCTGGCTTACGGAGCCCCCCAGTCCTGGGACACAAGAGGTATTTTAAGAAGTTCTGGGCTGCCTTCTACTTCTCCCGCACAAGCACTAAGGAGATGGTCTGTCTACCTGTACCAACCCTTCACCGCACACGCTGCAGCTGCTGGGGGAGAATCTGCACCCACCCCCCCCCCCCCCCCCCCCCCCCCCCCCCCCCCCCGCCCCTCTACACTTTCCCCCACCCAACACTGTCATGGCAGCATCTCAGGTTCAAGGGGAGAGTCACATCTCTGGTCTCTCTTTTCAGTTGCCTCGTTCATACTGAAATGTGTAGTCCCCGGAGTGTGTCCCAGCGGCTCACATGGTCCATGGTGAGGGGCATCCAAACCAGAACCACCTACAGACCAGGGCCGCCAAGCCCGCTCTTGGCCCTGCCTGTACCAGGGCTCCTCCTAGGGTGTCCTGAAGCTGCTCCCCTCCCAAGAGGGCAAGGAGTCCAGGGGCCCTGGGAGGCACAACGACCTATGGGCCACACCCCTTCTCCTCTGAGTATGCGGCATCAGGAGGTGCCGTTCCCATAGGCCCAGGGCCCAAGTGCAAGGCCAGCATGGACCTCTTTCTCATAGTGGTTGAGCAGTGACTATCCTGCTGGTCTGTGCACTCCAGGCCTACCAAGTGTCCAAGATGAAGGAGGGCTGAACCCTAATTTCTTTATTTCAACCCAAACAGTTTGCGGACTCTAGCAAAACAAGCAAAAGAGAGGAAGAGCTCTGAGTGGGCCAACCCTGCTCAGAAAAAGAAGTGAGGAGAAACTGATTTCACTCCATGGTAAATGCCTGGCCCAGCAGGCCTTCTCCAAGAACGCCTCCCAGGCAAGACTGCCTGCCTCCTTGGTCTGAGGGCTGACTTGCACATCCCTGAACTGGGCACAGCCAACTGTCAAGAGGACATACTGCCTTCCTGAGAGGCCCAGCAAGAAGCGTACAGGACATTCCATTTTGCTTTAAGCGCTGACAGGAGGAAAGGGGCAATATTCGCTGGGTGGGGAATCACTCCACGTCCCCTCTCACCCAGCAATGTCCTGGACACTCTGGGGGCACAGAAGCATGTGAGCTCATGGCTGCACGAACTCCTTTATGAGATCCTTTATGAGATCGGCATTGTTTCTCTAATGTCTTTCCTAAAGTTCTTTCTCCCCATCCCACGCTCACCATCTTAACATAAGCTCTTAGCAGGGTACTGGCGGGGACCATCCTCCTGGTCAGCTCGAGGCGGGTTTCTCAAGTTTAAGAGCTGGACGGCTCCCCCCAAGGAGCAACTGGAAATTCGAGCAAAGGACCCCAACCAGCATGCCTGGTCTTCCCTCTGTGCTCCCTCCTTCTGCTGTGTTTCCTGCCTCTCCTGAAGGCAACCTCTGATTGCCCGAGCCAGACAGGGGCCATTTTCAGGGACGCCCTCTCCACGGCTTCCTGCCTGCATAGACCACCAAGCCCAGTACATGCTGACTCTACCCAGCAGGCGCCGCTAAGAGCGTGACTGTGGGATCCGGTCCCTTCCTCCTCCCTCCCGCTTCCCCTCCTTCCCCAGGAGCAGAGTTTCACCAGGGCTGTCAAGCTCAAGACTTTATTTCTAGCCTCCCTGGTAACTCTGATAAAGGATATAAACTAGCAAAACACATACAAACACTTCTACCTGACATAAGCCCCTGTATTTCAGGGGCCTGTGAGAGCCCCTCAGCCAGCATCCTAAATAACCCCGGAGCTGTTTAACTTCTGCCCGAATTGTTGCCATGGTTTCCCAACCTCCTTTCAGACAGTGTCTCCCCATGACGCTGCCCAAGGGACCTGCAGGAAGGGCCAGTCCCTGCCTGTACGGGAGAAAGCCTCCCATGCATGGCATAGGACACCCTCTGGAGCTGGGCATGGGCCGCCCCCCAGCCCCACCTTCCCTCAGACCTCATTGTTCCGTGAGTCCTGTTTGCAGCCACAGGGTGAGCTCGGGCTGCCTTACTTCTGGCCAAGAGCGCTCACTGTTCCTCGCCCCCCACGAGGAGAAGGAGGTTCTCCTTCTTCTCTACTTTTCATCCCCCCTAACTCAGCACAGATGTCCCTACTTCCAGGGGACCCTCTCTGGCCTCCCCCCACCCCTCCTCTATGCCCCCCTCATATGATCACACTCACCTCCACGCTCAAACCAATCACACTGGTTTGGAATAATCCACCCGGGGGATCCTTTCCTTGAAGTACAGGGAGCATATCTCATTACCTTTTTGTAGCAAAGTGCAGAGGGGGACCCACGAATCATGTGCTCGGCCAATTTTAACCGAAGGCAGACGGAGGCAGAAGGCATGGGAGGCAGGAGGTGCATGTAACAGGCATTTACAAGGTGTCACTGAGAGGATCTGAATATCAACCAGATGTTATACACGAGAGAAAACAGATCAAGGACAACATGTTTCTTTCCTGGGGAAATGAACTGTTTTGATATGAACCGAAATTGAGCTTATGGCCAGTGAAGTAGGCCCAAGGTTTTAGCACGTTGAGTTTGAAACGTATAGAACATTCGGATGCATCTGCCCCAGCCCAGTAGTTGGAAGGCAATGAGCAATAGGACCTAGACCAGGAGAGACAAGTTTAAATGGCAGACACTGATTTGGGAGTTATCAACCTACAGGTAGTCTGAGACCGCGGCGGCAGATAAAAGCGCCCAGGACACAACAATAAATCCAGAGAATTACAGATCAGATCAAATGGAACATGAACTTCTGAAAGACAGGCGGAGGATCATCTGCGAAGGGAAGGGAGAGGGCACAGTCAGAGAAAATAAATGGCCGAGTCAGAATGTGATGGATTGAAGAATTGGGAAGAGAAAAAAGCAGTCAGGAGGGCAACTTTTCCAAAAGAGCTAGGTGGTCTCATGCCTCCCTAGCCCCTGTCTGCCAGTGGGGAAAGGCTCTGTGGAAGCCTGGGTCTTTCAGGAGCCCGGACAGGCGCTGCCTCATGACCGCAGGTTGGGTCAAAAGTAGAAGCAGGTGGGGTGGGAACAGGCTGAGGGGGTCACTCTGGGTAGCTAGTACAAGCAGAGGAGATAAGAATGAAGCGTTCAGAAGGGCTTTGAAGACAAATAGGGGACACATCCAAGACAGATCCAAGAGAGGGCATGTCACCAGAATGTCCATGCAGGGAGCACAGCTGGAGGGAGCATTTTCTAGGGTGTTGAGCTCCTTTGGAAAAGTCTGGAGATGAAAAGAAGCAAGGAGATAAGATGAGGGCTAGAGGAGCAATTATGGCCAAGAATAATCCCCTCTCCTTCCTTCCCCTTCTTTCTTCCTCCTTCTGTCTTCTCTCCCTCCCTCCCTCTTTCCTCTAAGGCAGCAAGAGACCTTTGTAGGCTGACAGGAAGAAGCCAGAGAAGGAGAATGGGCGAGGCAAGAAGACTAACTCACAAAACTTGGGAGAGAGAGAATTAAGGAAATATGGCGGGAAAGCCCACAGGTGTGTACAGGCAACAGCCCCACAATATTCGGGCTTCTCCTGCTCCAAAGAGGAGACAAGGCTGGAGGAGCAAGGACTTCAGTGGAGGTGTCAGGGGTCTGCTGGGAGGGAGGACAAGAGCTGAGAGGCCAAGCACAGGAGAGCTGCGCAAACGTCTTCCTTTCCTCCCATGCGTTTTCCTTGTGTTCCCAGAAGGACTGGGAGAGCCGGGCAGCTATGTATCTGTGTCTTCCCGATCTTGTGTTGTCACTCAGAGATGCTAAATGCATTTCACATACAGGTATGAAAAACATAGTGAGCCAGGAAAATAGATTAGCACGGCTGGAAATGATCTTTAATGCTCCCAAAAATGTTTAATTGGATTGACCAAAGCCCACTCTTCGGGCTGCTGAATATTCATTTTCTTTGCCTCATCCGATGAGCTCTTTCCCCAAGCCACGGATCATGATTATCAGAAACCTACAGGGAAGTTGAAAATACCCTCAAAGGGTGATGTGCACGTGCTGAGGGCTTTTGGTATAAACTCGGATCCTAGCAATTTCCTGGGTAGGGAACCAGGAGTCAGGGCCTGGGCACCCAGCTGGGATCTGAGGGAAACATCACCCCACCCCATCTGCAAACATATGGGAGCTTCCGTGAAGATTCTGAGTGTGCCAAGAGAGCCCATGGAAAGTTCTATTCTTAGTTAATACTGTAACTACAGATGCCTTGGATCCTGGCTCTTCCAGACAATTAACCTACAGCCTGTGCCAGAGGAATTTTTACATTTGTCTTCCTGTCTTACTGTAAATAACCCAATTTCAAAGGCAAATGCTCCATACAGCCTCCCACATACGTCTTATTTTATACATCACATCTTGCCTTTTCAGCAAGATAGGAAAGGAGTCCTAGATGCCGAAGAAAGCCCCCTTCCCTGTGCCTCAAAATGTGGAAGTGGTTACAAGAACAGAAGATGTGAGGATGCACTCTGGGCTATCTTTCCAGATTAGAACATACCCAGGATATTCCTCGAGGACAAGGCAGAGCCGTGGCTTGATCTGTCTTGGACCTCTTCCTTCTAGAGGGGTAGGAAGTGGAGGCACCTCCGAATGGACAATGAGATTAAGGGATGAGGACCCCGGGAGCTCTGAGGGGTGCTACAGACCCAGGTCCTAGAGGTTGCCAGCCTCTCTACGTTTAGGATGGAGTGCAGGGGATGCGATATTAGCTTCTTGGGAAAAACACGCCTCAAGAGACTCTGAAATGGCACACCTCTAGCCTTTACAATTTGTTCCTTTTGCCAAGTTGCCAGGCAATTCTCCTCTTTGAAGTTGAAATCTTGGGGTTCTGCCCTGGTTTCCCATTCACTTGGAGCCCTTCCTTCCAACTATGCAGACCATCATACACTCAGCCAATAATATCTGTTGAATCTTGGGAGTAAAGGTAATTTGAAGGTAGCCAAAGTCAAGTATGGAGAGAACCAAACATTATCCAGCTGAACACAGCTCCACAGCCGTACTTCTGCCCAAACCAAAGTCACCATGTACCTCTCCCCTCGCACATCCCGTTCCCCTCCTGGGATGCACTGCCGACCCCAGCTGATTCGTCTCCCCCTTCCCTGGATCCCATCTCCGGGCTAGTCCTGCCATTTGGTGTTCTCATGGCACTGCTCCGTTGTACATCTCTCAGGGCTGAAGATTCACATTTATTTGTATGATTCTTTAATTAGCAACCTCCTCTCCCCTGAACGATAAATCTCCATTAGGGCAGGGACAGCATGTTTTACTAACTGCTGCATCTCTAACACTCAGTTCAAGTGACCTTTAATTTATGAGTCATTGTTTCCCTAGCTTTGCAAGTCAAGTCGTCTTTAACTGCGGGCCTGGGAAACCAAGGTCCTCTCCCAGTGGTTAGACTCCACAACAGGCACCCTGGGCCGTTTCCTCCATACCTCCTGGATCCCTCAATCAGAACTGTCCTGACTGAGCCCCTTTCCAGCATCCACTCTGCAGCAGGCTCTCCTGATAGCTCTCTGCCATTACTTCCGACTGAACCCATCCTTTCCCTGTCTCCACGTACGAAGTTTCCTCAAGTGAGCTTCTCATCGGAGAATGACACTATATTAGCATCTGGAGTGTTTCTGAAGATTAGTTAGTGTTCATCCATTTTCTTTATTCTTTTTTTTTAAGATTTATTTCTTTTTAAGTCATCTCTACACCCAGCGTGGGGCTCGAACTCACAACCTCGAGATCGAGAGTCTACCGATGGAGCCCACTGGGTGCCTCTATCCATTTTCTTTTATATAGAAAAGATAAAAAAAAAAAAATCAAGACAGTTGACTGCCTCCCTAGCAGCTCCCCTTTATGCTCTCCACCCTCAATTTTGCAACTCTTAGCTGTATCGCTTTCTCAAGTCCCATTTTTTTGAAGCAGGCATGCTCAATAACCTGACCCTAGAAAAGGAGAATAAGAATGAGACACCAATGATTTTGAGACACAGGAGGGCTTATCATTACAATGGCCAAACAACGGCCCCATCCAAAAGCTGATGGAGAGGACATGCATCAGGGGTGTGTACTGGAGAGGAAATCTGTCCCCCCCCCCCCCCCCCCCCAAGCAGAAGCCCCCGACGACACCAGAGGCAGAGACCCTGCTCCCAATCACTGGGACAGGACGCCAGGTGAAGGCCGGGTATGGCGGGAGTGCAGGGCACAGCTGTCTCACCCTGGCCTGTTTTCTCGCATCTGTCCCGATGGCAGTATCTTCGTGTGACCGAGTATCGAGCTCTTGAGGGTCAGCCCTCCTTTTTTCTGCTGGTCTCCGGCAGAGACAAAGACTTGGTGGGCAGAGCAATATTGTACCCCACCCACGCCACACAATCTCTCCATATTTGCTATCACCTTTGCACACATGCCAGGGTACCATGGAGAACGATACAGGACTGGCCACCTTGAAACTCAAGACGGAGAAGGATCTGCTGGGGCAAAGGAGGTGTGAGATGAAGAATGGTTCCAGGACTGGATGTGGAAGCAGGTTCAGAGTCACCAAGGTGAGAACCACCCCTGAAGCAGGCCTACGACCCGGAAGATTATGGCTAGCCCTCCGATTCCACCCTTTGGCTCACATGAGCAATGCCAAGCGGCAGATACTGGGTAGTCTAGACATGTGGCCTAAAACAGCAACCCGGGCAAAAGTCACCCTCACTCTGAAGCATCTGAATTAGCTGTAAGACAGAAGCTCTTCCCTATGTGGGAATCTATGGATCCTCATTCCCTGGGGCACTGTAAAGGCTTCGCCCTCCAGAAGTCCAAGCCCGGTGTTCGAGCTTTATTGGAGAAGGGGGAGACACCTGCTGACAGGTACGGGCCGCCCACCATGCCGAATAAATCAGAAGAACCTGACCAAGCTTCACCTTCCACGTCTGCTCTGACGAACCGAGGCGCCTGTGTGGGGAATCTGACTTTAGTCTGGTTTTCTGCCATCCCCCAGAGGGCAGAAGATTAGGCTGGGGGAAATCAGGCCGCTGTGATGAAACAAGTCTACTCCTTGCCAAGGATTCAATAACGAGACGTGACCGTACTCTGCACCAGGAAGCCTGCCTACCTGTGGCTGCACGGAGGGGAGCAGCCAATTATGAGCCGGGGTGAGTCTCTGTTTATTTTCCTCTTTCCGTAGACCAGAGCACTGAGGACCAGGCGCTGCCAACGTTTCCTGTACCCCTGGGAGAGCAGACTGGTACATCCAGGACTCTAGGCTGGACTAATCCCAGAGGTTTTGATTTCTTTTCCTTTTTTAAGATTTTATTTATTTGACAGGGAGCATAGAGAAGCAGGGGGAGCGGCAGAGGGAGAGGGAGAAGTAGGCTTCCCACTGAGCTGGGAACCGGATGCGGGACTTGATCCCAGGACTCTGGGATCGTGACCTGAGCCGAAGGCAGACGCTTAACTGACTGAGCCTCCCAGGGGCCCCCCTAGATGTTTTGTGACTGTGAAAAAGACTCCATCCTGGTTGCCCGTGGCCAAGCTCGGACAAACAAATGTGCAAAATCCTCACCAAGTGACCTAACAAGCAGAACCTGGCAAGGAAGCAGGCGGCCCTCCCTCCAGAAAGAACAAGGGTGCAGGAACAGAGACAGCAGGTGGCAGCAGGTGGTCCCGGCCAGCATGTTCTGTACGCCGTGGAGAGACCCACAACTGCATGTCCAAAGATTAGGCAGATCATACGACGAAAAGCTGTCTTTCAAACGAAGTGACAGACTTCGGAGATTTCTATGGCATCTGCGCTTGAAGCGAGGGGGACGCTGAGCAGCAGGTGCCATGGAAGCTGAAATGCAAACAGCCAGACCAGGTCCCTGGAGTCATGTAGCCAAGTCAAGGACAAGTCCGGCTCCCTCACTGGTAGATCTCCCCATGAACCTAGAGGTTCTCCAGGGTGGGGTCCCCAGATCAGCAGCATCAGCACCACAGTAACTGGTTAGAAGTACAAATTCTTGGGCCCCATCCCAGACCTACTGAATGAACACTCCAGGGGTGGGGTGCACCGAAGCCCCCCAGGTGATCCCGACGCCGCCCCCAGTCTGAGAACGCCAGCACTAAATCAATTAATAGTGTTTCCTGTGGCCCAGGCACTGTTTCAGGTGCTTTATAATGATGTCCAGTGCTCACAGCCACCCTACGAGGGAGGTACAAGGATAACCTCTCACTGAGAAGGAAACTGAGGCTCGGAGAGGCCAGACTGCTCTCACAAGGTGCTCTGACCACCTCCTCTTCACTGGTCGTGAAGGAGGGGTTCCCCACCTTACGTACTGGATGAACAAACACAGGACACTGGTCACTGGACACAGATTCTCAGCAGCTCATTGATCACATAGACCCACAGCCAGGGGAGGGGGACACCACCTGCCATGAAGGGCGACATGGGGGCTGTACTCAGGGACAACGTCCGGCTTCATCAGGATAAGAGGGGGCTCTGGATTCCTGGCGGCGGACGTGTGTGTGGGCAGGCTGAGGACCAGGCAGAGAGCAGCCGAGCTGGCTGGGAGGGGTGCCCACCCCGCAGGCTAGAACTCTGGAGTCCTGTCAGGCTCAACAAGATCAGGGTAGCACGTAGAACCTCAGGCTTTCACATACACAATGTCACGTGGTGGGGGGACAGTGTCGGGGTCGTAACCCAAGCCCACAGGCACCGGAGTCCCCATCGGCTTTTCCTGAACCACACTGCACATGGCCAGTGGACTCGCCGTGATCCCTCCTGGGCCCACGCGCACTTGGTAACGCAGCTGGCCGTGTTGGGGGCTTGCGGACACCGAGGTCCAAGGTCTCCCTCCCGGAGTCTGGCGCCCCATCCCATGGTGGCTGCAGCTCCTCCTCGCCCTTCCACATGCCCTCCTGCAGGTCGGTGAGGGCGTACCTGCTGTCCCGTGGGCGCTGTAAATCCCCTCCCCCGAGCCAATGGCTTGGACTCCTCTTTGCCAGGCCCATGCTCCGTGCCAGGCGTGCACAGGCAACGTCAAAACGATGGGGCCCCCAAGAAACTCCCAGCCGAGATATACACAGTTTTGGGAGAAAACCTCAAGGGGCCTCAGTTCATCTCTGAGGTGTTGAGACCGGCCTTGCAGCCTACAGACTCCAGCACGTCAGCAGAGGCCCTCATGGGGGATGGAGGAGATCAGCCATTTGGGGAC
>ML110123.1:0-38721 GCA_003697995.1 Taxidea taxus jeffersonii | reverse complement strand
CACCCACTTCGAAGATTTCTCTGGAATAAACACATTGCCAGCCACACAGATGGAGAGCCAGCCCACCTCCCCACACCGACGCTCCTGTGTTTTAGAGATCGTGGTTGGTTTTGGTGACTGGCCGTTTGGGCTGCTGGCCTTTCTCTTCCCACACTTTAAATTCTCGCTCTCCAGTTTTAAATTTGCCAATAAAGAGTGAACCCACAGAGCCCTGGGACTCACTAAGAGCAGAACCCAAGGCCCAAGGCACTGGCTCTCCTACCCTTGCTAGCTCTCTGTTCTCCCTCTCTCCCCATGCCCCCGCTTCTGGCCACTAGAGGGCTACCTAATTCCCCACTTATTATTTTATTTATTATATTATTAATTATATTATTACATATTGTAGGCAATAAACCTTTCTCTTACAAGGTTCCGGGTGGTTACTGCAGAAAAGCATCTTGCCATCGGTAAGAGCTGCAAAGGCTAGTCAGCTGCAGTGCTGGTTACGGGGAGATCGCAACTAGCACACGACCAGATCCTCTTCTCTTGCGTCCCAAGCAATCACTTTTCTAGTTTGGCAAGAAAATCTGGTAATACTGCTCTCCTTACGAAAACCTCGGCTTCTCATTGCTCACAAGGGTGGCAGCCTAGTGTCCCTGAGGCCCTGGTGTCCTGTCCTCCCCCTAGATCCCTGGTTTCATAGCCAGCCACTCTCTGCCCCTCCTCCTCTACTACAGCTAATGAGCCTCCCGTTCTCTAACTCCATCTCACCATGCTCCCTCCCAGTGTAGGGCTCCTCCAGGCTGTGTCCTTGGCCTGTCCCCCCAGTCACCTCCTCACCTGGTCAATTCCTTCTCTGCCTACGGGGCTCTGTGTTACTTTCACTTCCCTGAGCAAGTCCCCACCATCAACCCCTTCTTCTCTCTGCCTCTCTGTGTTGGTTATCTATTGCTGTGTGCCAAGGTACCCCAAAATCTAGCGGCTTAAAACAACAAACATTTATGACCCCACACAGTTTCTGTGGAATGGGGTGGGGAGAGAGAGGCCCTGGACACAGGAGCACCCACACTGGACACAATGGATGAACACCTTCAGAATTCTGGGGGAAGAGGATTTCCAACATAGAGCAGAATTCTATACACAGTCAAGGCATCAGTCCAAAGTGAGGGTATAGTAAAGACTTTTCAGGGAAGTGGGCTATCAAAGAATTAATCTCCATCATACCACATGTTAATTATCTATTACTGTGTAATAAATTAGCCCAAGACTAACTGTATGTCTTATTTCGGGGCTCTGAGGCTCAAGAGTTCAAGAGTGGCTTAGCTGGGTGGTTCAGGTTCAGGACCTCTCATGAGGACACAGTCAACACAGTTGGCCAGGGCTGTGGTCATCTAAAGGCTAGACTCAGTTGGAGGATCTCCTTCCAAGATGGCACCCTCACATGGCTGCTGGCTGGAGGCTCCCATTTCTTACCACATGGCTCTCCACAGGGCTGCTCATGATGTGATAGCTGGCTTTCCCCAGAGCAAGTAATCCAAGAGGGACAGAGATCAACAGAGCGGCCAAGATGGAAACTGTCCAGACTTTGGATGACGTAGTCTCCAGAGTGGCCCACCATCACTTCTGCTTCCCCCCCTTGGTTAGAAGCTAATCACTAAGTCTGGGGCTCCCCTTCTAAAGGAAGGAGAATTAGGCTGCACCTTAAAGGGAGGAAAGTCAAAGAATTCATGGACATGTTTCTAAAGCGGCCACACCTTCCTGGCAGGCGAGGTCAGAATTCCCTGCTCAATGGCTCAGTGGTCACACCATACCACGCTTCTCTGCTTCTCATTACTTGTCACAATAGCACGTAACTAAGTATGTGTGTGATTTGCAGGGTACTGTCTCTCTAAATACAGAGTTCCATGAAGGCAAGGACAGTTGCAGGTCATACTCCTGGTGGTACATTGGGTACAAAATAAGGGATCAGCACAGATTTCTTGGAAGAATGAAAAAATAAATGAGTGAAGGAATGGGACAGATGACAAATGCAAGGGGAATGAGGAAGGGGGAGAAAGAAGGAGGATACAGAAAATGACTAAAAGAAAGACACAAAAACTGGGATGACTTTGATAGGGTGCAAGGGCAATGTCATGAAATGCCATTCCACACTGAGCAGCAGGCCCGTCAGCCTTCCTGTCTTTTGACCAGCAGCTCAGATGCGCTGAGTGATGAGGAGAGAGCCCTGGGCTCAACCTCAAGCAGCAGGAAGTGTCTCAGATCGGCCCAGCAGGCCTTTGGGAACAACAGAAAACCCAGTTTCCAATACATGAGACAGGAGCCCGGAAGTCACATCTCATTCATTAAATGAGGCTTCCATCACCATTCTTCTGGTAGTGGCGGGCTTCCAATCCACTTGCTCCCATCCACAGCACCCAGTGAAGCCAGCCGGTGCGTGTGCCCTGCCTCCTTTACTCTGGGTCGCCCCATACAAATGGGGGCTCGCCTCTGCTGTTTCCAGCATCCTTGCTCCAGACTCTTGGAAGTACGCCCTCCCCGGGGAGCTGGGCTGTCATCGACAATGAAGCAGCAGCCTGCGACGTGGCCTCTGCAGGCAGAACCTTCTACCTCCCCCTGGGGAAATGCCAGATGAGATGGTGGGCAGGAGGCGGAGGTGGACGGTGGCAGGAAGGGAGAGAGAGGGCAGAACGGAGAGTGTATTACAAGGGGAGGCTGGGAAAACAGAACCCAGACCCTGGAGAGTACGTGGCTGTGTCCAGGGACAAACCATGCACATTGACGTCCAATGGCATCACCGCATCATACGCACTACTGACTTAGCATGGACCCTGTGCAAGCTAATGGGAGTGTTCATATCAAAAAAAGACACTACCCCCACCTCCTGATCTTCAGTCACTTGGGGAAACAACACGCATGCAAAAAGGATAAATGACAACATATACAAGACGGCAGATGCCACAGGCCAAATAAGCGATTCACACAAGAGTTGTCAGGAGGGAGCTGTCCGCAGGCTAAGGCGGTCCCTGAGAGTTCCCGAGGGAGCTGGGGCTGAGCCTTCCCGACTTCCTGCAGAGCCCTGGTGAAGACAACTCCCAGACAGTGGGCTTCGGCTGGTAAATGCCTGTGTCACGTGCTGGAGGAGCCTGATACAAAACAAGGATCTGCACCACTTGCCCGATCCTCCCCGCTCACTCCAGATGCTACCACCACCGTCCAGATCTACGCAGCGGGTAGGAATCAAGTGTTCAGCCCCAGCCAGTCGGTGGTAGAGTCAGCACTCAAACCCAGTTTGCTTCGGGACATATGCTCACAACCACTCCTCCACGCTGCCTCTGCGGGGAGCCTCCTGCCTGGGAGCACTGACAGAGGAGGCTGGGGGCAGAGTCCCAAGGGCTGGAAGGCTGGAGGAAGCGGTTTGCTGCTATAAGAGGCCTGGTATTCCGAAGCACCTGGGCCTCCCTCCCCCGCCACCGCTTGCTGAGAACCCCCAGTGCAGCCCACCCCCCAGGGTGTAGCACTGCAAACGCTTCCCGACTCCTGGGCCAGCAGTGTCATGATCGTGACCCACGCTCCCTCCAGCCTAGGGCTTGGCAAGGGGCCCCATGGATCTCTGCACAAAACCACCCAGAATCTGCGCCACTTGCTGGGGCGTGACCTCTCAGGCAGAACAAAGTGGCACTGTCAGGAGCTGCAAAGAAGTCACTTCACAGGGAGCAGGGGGCACTGTGTGCACTGTGAAGTTCTGGACAGTTGTCACCTGCTGCTTCCTGCACGGGGTGAAGGGCTTAAAGGGCTTAAAAGGCAGAGGCAAGCCCTGTAAGAGAGGGGTGAGGTTACTTCTGGTATCTCCTTTCAATTGCTTGGAAACAGATCCTCTGATGGCTTAGTAACCCTCCCCGACCCACCGGCCCGAGCCAGGTCCTCTGCTCCTGGAATCAATTGAGATCTCTCGGCTTTACATCTCTGCGCTGGCACAGAGCAGACGCTTGATAGGTATCTGGTTAGAATAAAGGGAGTCTGGCTTCACCCCCCAGGCCTAGCTGTCCCGTAACGACCCTGGAGGGGGCGGAACACTGGCTGAATGAAGACAGTTCACATGGGATGCAGGTGGTCCTGCTGCCCCTGAGTCAGAGGCCTTTCTGAGACCAGTCGCACCAACTTTATATACGAAATGAATTCTTAAAGACAAAGGCCTCCATGTCACACCCAGAGTCACTGGACCTCTTTCTACATTTCTTTGTAAACCTTGTCTTGATACAGTTTTATTCGGAGTCCCCATTTGAGTGTGAAGTCCTAGGAAGCTGGAGCCACAGCCCCCTATTTCCCCCCAGTCCTGCACAAAGCTCCGCCCAGTGGCCACTGGAACGGAAATATCTGGCCGCACAGGCCTGGCACCCTAAGGACCACAAGGAGACACACACCCTCGTTGGCAGCAGGCGCCCCACTTGACCCCCACTCGCAGGCAGGCAAGGCTGGGGGGCCAGGTTGAGCATCTGGAGCCTAGAGTGGGTAAGAATCTATTACAAAGACACCTGAGCCATTTAACTGCTAACTCAGACTGAAGGAGGAACAAGAAGATAATGTGCTTTCAAGCAACGGAACAGCTTTCGCGGATGAGTGACACGGAGGGGTTGGCAGAGTGGCGAGAAAATACTGTGTCAGGGGACCTGCTTCGGGGCCCATGTCCTAGCCCTGGAAGTTTGGAGGAGTCATCCAGTTTCCTGATCTGTAAGGTGGGCCTGTTAGCGTAGACTAATTTCCCAAGACCCTTATGATGATGAACCTTATGATTCCATGATACGAAATTACAATAATGCAAAGTCAGCCTCCTGTATGGGTAACGGTTTGATACTACTTGAAGAGGCATTGTGGGTTTGGGATGGGGGCCCGTTCTCATATACTCGGCATCCCTACCCCCTCATTTTGGTGGCAGCACCCCACCTTTCTTGGAGGACCCCCACCTCCATCCCATGCTGTCTTGATGGAATTGGGGAGCAAACCCCACCCCTACCCCGACTTCCAGATGGCACGTGAACCCTCGCCCACCCTAACCAACAGCCCCAGCCTGATAGACACCCCCGGCCTCCGCAAAGGTCAAGTGTGAAGAACGCTGACGGGCGAACCTGGGTGACAGCAGCTTTGCCGTTAGCACATGGAGTTGGCCACGTAAGATGCCTGATGCTCCGGTTGTCATACACGCTGCCGGGCCCCCGAGGGTGCTGTGCTCACATTCGTGAGTGCAAAAGGCCTGGCTGGTGTTCCCTCTCTCCCTTGGCCAGTGAGACACGGGCTCAAGCCTCGCTCGTCACACCGCCTAGCCAGTTTGCTCCGGGACGGGGCGGATTCCCAGGTCAGGCTGACACCTGAACAGTGGGGACCAGGAGAGGTGACAGACAGGGTGCTAACTTGCACTAAGACCACTCTGGCCTCTGGTCTTTTGAAGCACGGAAGCAAGGAGAGAGACTTGTGTCCATTTCAGAATCCTCGGACTTGTGAAAGCTGGAGACTTGGGAATGTGCAAACCTCCTTCAATGTCCTCTGCTTTGATGCGCTGCTGTGGGGATGTTTGACGTCCTTCTGGTTCGGAACCGTGTCCCTGGTTCTGCAAGCTCTGTTGATGGCACCCTAAAAGTTCATGATGTCACTTCCTGGCAAGGGTCCCTTTGCTACTTATGGGGCTGGCGCTCAGGACTCTCTTCCGGTCCGCAAGGTGAGGCTACTTCAGTCTGGACACATTTTAATCAGACCATGTCGGCACGTATGAAACTCTGTTTTCTCTTTCTGGAATGCTGATTAGTCAGCAGCTGGTCCTGCTGGATTCACCTGCGCATTTTCTTCTCTTCCTTTCTCACGTTTTGTGGCATTCTGTCTTTTATCCTATTTTCTTAGAGACTGTCCCAACGTGCTCTTCAAACCTTTCTATTCTTTAAATCTAGCTATCTTGTTTTAATTTCCAAGAGCTCCTTCTTCATCAGATCATCCCTTTTTGTTAGGGACAGCATCCTCTTCCTCTCCCTCTGAGGATATTAAGCCCTTTTGTTTGTTTGCAAGTTTTCTTGTGATTGCTGCATTATTTCTGTGATCTCCAAACTAGCTTTTGGCTTTATCTTCCATAAGGAAGGCATTCCTCAGAAGTCTGGGTAACTCTGGCTATCCACTCGTATTTCATTGCAATTAAATTTAAACATTAAAAATCTCACTGGAGGCCCAGGACGGATGGGGGTTGTCCGGTACTAGATGAAGGCCCAGAGGACTGCATGGTGGCAGCAGCTTTTTGGTAGGTGGACTCCCCACGCATCAGTGCCTGAAGATCATTTGCCTAAGACTCTTCTGTTTCCCAGCAAAGAGTCCCTCCCTTTCCTCCTTGGATGCTACACTCTTGGTTTCACTATCATTCCTTATTCCAACTTGGATCATCGTCTTTGTTTTCTCAAGTCAGATGCCTCCTGGACTCGTTTATGCGGATAATAAACGTTTCTCCTGCTGTGCTGCAGGGGAGGTGACCGTCCAGTTGCGAGATGTGGGATGTTGAGAACTAACTACTCCTGATAAGGATGACAATGACTAGCCACCCCGCTGGCTGCCCCATGTTGCCCCCACCCCAGTCCCAGCACTTTTCTAGGGATGGATGGCTTCTTGGTGGCTTCCCTTCAGCAGGTGCTTTCATCTTTCTCCACTTGAAGCCAACTAATTAGCACTTTTTCATCTGTTTTTCATTATCAAACATCTGTTCACCACTCCAGGTCTCGGTCCTTCTAGGTTCCGATTTTTAATTCCTTACTGTCATTTTAGCAGGGTTTGGGGAAGATGCAGAAATGCCTGTGCTAAATCTACTACATTTAAAGGAGGTCAGCTTAACTCTAGGCCTCTGTTCTATTGTTTTTATATTTAAGTGAAAAAAAAAAAAAAAAAGAAGAAGAGCCACCAGTAATAATCATCGCTGAATACCATGGTAAGAAAACGTCCCTCCTGATTCTAAAACAGTACTGGTCAATCTGCTCAAGCCAGATACAGGTCTAACCTATGGCCAGGCAGCTCCCCCGCTGGACACACACACAAGAAAACACATGCAGAAAACCCTCACTGTGGCTTTTCTCCCAATAGCCCCAAACTGGAAACAGCCAGGTATCTATCCACAGCTGAATGGATACACTGTCGTCTATAAACACAATGGTATATTACATAGCAAAAAAAAAAAAAGAAGAAAAAATTAATCAACTAATGCAACAGGGGGCATAAATGAATCTCAAAGCCAGAGAAACTAGATACAGAAGGGAACATGTGGGATGATTCCATGAAATGATACTCAAGAACGGGAAGAACCCATCTGTGGGTAAGAAAAGTTAGGACAGTACTTATCTGTTACAGGAAGTTGCCGCCCTCGAAGGAAGAGGAGGAAGGCTTCTGTTTTGCTAGAAATGTTTTGCATCCTGATCTCAGTAGTAGTTCCGGGAATGCATACATACATAAAAATTCTCTGAGCTGTATATTTGAGATTTGTTTACTGTGCACAGGTTATAACTTGACTTAAAAAAGAGAAAAAAATTAGGGAGCCTGGGTGGCCCCGTGGGTTAAGTGTCTGCCTTCAGCTCAGGTCAGGATCTCAGGGTCCTGTTTCTCCATCTCCCTCCACCCCTTTCCCTGCCCATGCTTTCTTCCTCTCTCTTTCAAATAAATAAATAAAGTGTAAAAAAATAAAATAAGAGAAAAACTAAAATATCACTGATTGTAATTTTAAAGCTTTGTGGGCAAAGATTTTGGGGGAGAAAAAAGAGATCTGATGTGTTCAGAAACCTTCCTGGATCTCAGAAGTAAGGGGGGGCCTGGCATTGCTGTGTATGGGAGGGAGGTGCGGTCCTTGAGATGCTTGACTGACACACAGAGGTCAATCTTCCTCCCTCCCCGGGTCTGCTATCAGCACTGTGATCTTTGGCAAGCCACACTTGGCCTGAGTTTCTCTTAAACCAGAGGGGGTGATGTACATTACCTCTGAGGTCCATTCTAAAATTCTGTGACCACTGGGGAAAAATTGGGATTTTTTTTCCTTAAACAAAAGATATGTTATCTCTTTCCTCCTTTTCAACCAGACACAGGATTCCTTTGCTTTTATCCTCTTAGCACGGACCAGATAAAGCACTCAGGGGTCAGAGACCGCATCGCTCAAGTTTTTTGTACTCACCTATCTCATGAGATGAATATAGCAGATGCTGTTAGGTGAAAGAACCTATTTTGCCAGAAAGTATATTGGATCTAGAACAAAGCCGTATATCCATAAAGCTATGAAACTGCATCCACAATAAAAGTCCCATCAGCAAGGCATCTAACAATACAAGACTTTGGAGAGAGTTACTATTTCTACTGGACAACTTAATGGACCACTGAAGAAATTGCCTGTCCCCACCCCCCCAGCCCCAAACTTGGCCTTAGTAGACATGACATTCTATTTCCTTTGACTAGAAATAAGAAAAACAACACATATTATGCTTGGAGAGAAAGCTACTCCCCAAGGTCGTCTTATTCTAACCAGAGATCATTTGTGAAGGGGAAAAGTATCTGGGCTGCCGATTCAAGGGCCTGGCAGCCTTTTTCTCTCTGCAGATCTTCCCCCAGAGGCGAGCTTAAGAATTATCACCATTATATCCTAGACATCTTGCTTGCTATTTGAAATCAAAGCAATAATAAAAAGTAATATGAACCTGAATGCTTTAGAATCCAGAGTCTAGGGTTGGACAGTCCTACTACAAAGAAGCCTAAGCAATTGAACTGCAAGTGTAAGATAGAAAAAGGAACGTCAGGGGCACCTGGGTGGCTCAGTGGGTTAAGTGCCTGTCTTTGGCTCAGGTCATGACTGCAGGGCCCTGGGATCGAGCCTCATGTCCGGCTACCTGCTCCGCTCAGAGTCTGCTTCTCCCTCTCCCTCTGCCCCTTCCCTTTCTCATGTTCTCTTTCAATCTCTCTCTAATATAAAAAAAATCTTAGAAAGAAAGAAAGAGGAATGGTTAGCCGCACATGAAGACAATTTTTAAGCAACTGAGAAGCACGTGCTCATGGGAGGGTCAGAGTAGTTGCTCTAGCAGCAGGGACATCCTAACTGAGTCAAGAGAACTGCTTCCAGTCCCATTTCTGCCGTTACCCAGCTGTGGAAACTTGGACAAGTCATCTGGTTTCTTGATCTGTAGAGTGGGCTTATTAGGGTAAACGAAATAACTTTCAAAGTCTCTTTTATACAGCAAACTTTAACTCTTGCCTGATACATGCATAAAAATTGCAAAGATGGGGTGCCTGGGTGGCTCAGTGGGCTAAGCCTCTGCCTTCGGCTCAGGTCATGATCTCAGTGTCCCGGGATCGAGCCCCGCATCGGGCTCCCTGCTCAGCGGGGAGCCTGCTTCCCCTTCTATCTCTGCCTGCTGCTCTGCCTGCTTGTGACCTCTCTGTGTCAAATAAATAAATAAAATCTTAAAAAAAATTACAAAGATAAACACAAAGTTGATTCTTTTAACTCCCTCCTGGGTCTGTAACTCTTTGAACACTAATTAAAGAGGCAATGTGTTTGGGAAGATCTCAGATTTCATGTGCTCAGAACCCCTGCTCCTGTCTTTGAAGATGGCACTCTGCTTTTCTTTGAGAATGTCTTCCCCACTCCCAACCTCACTGGACTAGCTCAATCAGATTTTCTCTTCCAGAATTGAACCTTGAGCTCAACAACAGAGCCAGAAAAGAGTTGTTCCTTAGTCATCCTGGTGTCAGCCTTTTTAAGAGATGCCCATTAGCTCATCTCTATCATTGCAAATCTTGGGATGCCTCACTGTGGTCTTCCTAGGCTTGGCTATTCCACTTTCCCTCTGACTGTATGAGTTACTCCTTTGACTTTGGATAATCTCCTTGTTGCAGTTAAGTTGGCCAGAGCTGACCTCTGTTGCTGGATACTAAAGAATCCTAACTGACCTAGAACTCTTTCCTGATCCCCTGTGGGACCTTCGGTTCTCCTCTGAATTAGTAAAACTTAATTCATTTTAAAGTACTCTAAGAAACTAGATTTTTTTGTCTTATAAGATATATATTTTCTCTAGAATACACAGATCTACTGCACATTGAGAGTCATAATCTTAATTTTTGCTACTGTAGAGTCTACTAGATTAATTTGAACAAACAGCATCATTCTTCATCATGCTGGACCTGAACTAAGGTCTAGTGCATTCAAGTATCAAACTCTGGAGCTAGTTCCATCCTTCCCTGTGATTGCGGATGTCACCAGAATCCCATGCAACCCTGAGCACTCTCCAAATCTACTGAGCATTTCCTGGAGAGAAAAGCAGAAGCTGATCACTCAGCCAAACCCATTATGGCACCGCTGGGAGTACTTCTTCCAGGAAAATAATGAGCTTCTTTTAATAGATGGTCAAAAGATATGCCAGAGCTAAGACTTCCATTATTACTCTCAGAAAAGTAAAACACCTCCAGTCAGGGCAGAAGGAGGCTCAAAAGAAACACACCTACTCCCCATTAACGAAGACTAAAGTCAATCTCCCTAACAATGTGGCTTTGGGAACCAACATTTGTTACTTATCACTGACAGTGCTACTTACTTGTGGCTAGGAGAGACTTTGAGGATGACTTTCTAGAAAGAGGAGAACAAGAGATCTAATGGGATTTACCTGGTCTCAGAACCATTGCTAAGAAAAATAGCTAGCATTACCTTCCCATTCTAAAACTGTGCTGCCTGATCAGTAGCCACCTGTGCTATTTAAATGTAAATTAATTACAATTAACAAGATTATGTATTCCTATATCCAATATGGTAGCTCGGGGTTACCAAACGGGACTGTGCATATACTGAATATCTCCATCATCATAGAAAATTCTATTGGACAGTAATGATCTACACAGAGGTGCCTGATACTCTATGCGGACCTTAAAGGGGAGTCATCCCTCCAAAATGGTGCTGCTCCCAATGGCCCCATGCAAAGTGGGAGAGGCAAGGAGGACCACGGTATCAAGGACCCCCTCAGAGAGAACTATCCGAGTGTGCCCTGAGGATGAGAGAACTTCTCTGCACTCAAGCCAAGTAAAAGCCACTCCAAGAAATAAGCTTGGCAGGCTTGGCATGTTTCCCTGTAGAACTGCTCTCTGACCATCTCCTGGAACAGTTCCAGGGGCACAAGGAGGCTGGGAGAATTCCAGTGGCTGACTGAGGAGAAGAAGCTGCTCTGGAAGCAGCCTGAATTTCCAAAGGGCAAAGGGCCAACTTGACATTTGGGAAGGTGACCAGGTACAGTGTGTAAAGTTTCTCCGCTCAGAGACCCACCTACAAGGGCAAATGGAATTTCTAGTGGAATCTGTGCAGAGAGGACCACCAGAGGAGGAGAGGGAACTTAGACGTGGTCAACCACAGGGTAGATATTCCCATTGGAGGCTTCAAGAACCCTCAAAATTAGGACCCCTTGAGACAAAGGGTCTGCCACTTTGAGGATACAACACTGAATGACAACTATAACCTTTAGGGAAGACCTTGTGGCACCACCAACTCTATACGCCCCCTCACCGCCTCTTCTTTCCCTCTTCCTCCAGTTCCTCCGCGTGGCCGAGCCATTCCCAACAAGGTGAACAGGGTAAAACGTAAAAAAACAAGGAAAAGACAGACTACCCACCTCTGACCCACCGCAGATTTCTAAGGCTAATCAGATAAGGAGCTGTGAGTGGAGAGAAGGACCTTTGTTATCCTGAATGAGAGACTGAAATTACCAGACTGGCTCACCAGCATCAAACAGGATAATCAAAAGGGCTCATTCACCTTGAATGTGCTGGAAAATTTAGACGTCTACCCATGAAATCATCCAGGGGCAGGAAGGGAGAACCATTAGAGCAGTTAGGTAGACAGTGATAGACTATAAAGCCGTTCTGTGATTTAGCCCTACGGACTCGGAAGGTTCTAGAAGGAATGTATGAGAGAAGTGCAGCCTAGGTAGGACTGTGGGGATGCAATTAGCCCACAAGGAGGCGATTTTAAGAGCACTAAATTAACAGTGACACAGGTGACCTGTCAGCTTTGGAACACAGACTACCGGCCACGGGAATGTCGGGAGGCATGGGTAATTGCTCCGTTTTATGCAGAGGGAAATTTGGAGGCTCAAAAAAGTTCAGTAACTTGCCCAATGACTGCAGTGAGCCGGTGAAGCAGGCTTCAAACCCAGGTGGGCTCTTAACCACCATTTTGCTGCTTCTGCAAGGAGTGGTCTTGAATGGAGACCCCTTTCCACGAGGTCACTCAGGCACATCACTGGTTCCAAGACTCTCCAAGCGACCACTGTCTGGGCGGGACAGAGACGGCTCCTGCCTTCCAATATTCATCACCACCCCTTTCCTCAGCAGGGGAACACTGTGAACTAGAACTTTCCAGAAGACAAAGCAAGAGTTTGAAGTTGTCCTCTGTACCACCTGAAGGAGGGGGCAATGACTGGAGTTCCAACAGTGACCCTGACTATGAGGTAACCCAAGACCAAAGCCACATGCAAAGCAGAGAATGAAAAGGGGCCTGTGTCCCTAAATGCATCTGGTAGTCATCATGCCTGTGAGGACCTGCCTGTCCCTGGGTTTCTAAATGAGACCAGATGTTGCTGCTTCAAGTTTTCCATAAATGCAGCTGACCCCTTACCCCAGCTGGGAAGGCAGAGGGCCGTAGTGAGGTTCCACATGTTGGTCTTTGGAGCCTGTGTGCTCCATTCACAATCATCTGCCCACATTTCCCTGGGCCTAGAGACATGCCTGCAGCTGGGTAATTCCTGTCTCACGAACATGCTTCTCAGACTAGACTTGAACTTGGGGATCCCTACACCTCTTCATAGGAATGAACTCCCTGACACAGCTTTGCTCACTGGTGGCATCAGACTTCTTTTCTTAAGCATCTCTTAGCTATTTCTGTATTTTATTTTATCTATTTGAGGGAGAGGGAGGGAGAGAATGAGCAGGGCAGAGGAAGAGGGAGAAGCAGACTCCCCACCAAGCAAGGAACCCCACGTGGAACTTGATCCCAGAACCCCAGGATCATGACCTGAGCCGAAGGGAGACATTTAACCAACTGAGCCACCCAGGCATCCCTCTTAGCTATTTCTTCTGCTCTTCCTTCCCATCCCCATCCCATGCCTGGGAAGAAAAAAAAAAAATTAGCCAGGCAAGAGTACATCCAATTCCCTTTCTTAATTAGAAGCAGAGCATTTGAAAAGCCAGTGGCAGTCACTCGAAAAGCATTTGCTAATTACCCACGAGCGCAAAGCTAGCATATGAAGGAAAGCAATGGGGGTCGAGGAGCATGTTCCAAGCTCACGGATAAGATGATCCAATCTGCAGAGGCATCTGTCAATCACGGCTGGGGGCCTTCCTAATCCTGTCACTCACTGCTGGCCACGCGTGCAAGAAGGGCTCGAGTGAATTAGAACAAACCCGGAGTGTCAACAGCACAGCTGTGAGAGCTATTGTCCCAAGCTAACACTCCAGAGTGCCTGATGGATTTGGGAGAGCGTTCAAATAAATAATCATTTCCCGGTAGGAGATTAGATTTCATACCCCAAATCCCAGCCCAAGCTTACGTGGAGAGATAGGAAGAGAGTTCTCTCCAAAAGAAAAATTTACTGTGAATCTACTA
Source organism: Taxidea taxus jeffersonii (assembly GCA_003697995.1). Classification (NCBI taxonomy): domain Eukaryota; kingdom Metazoa; phylum Chordata; class Mammalia; order Carnivora; family Mustelidae; genus Taxidea; species Taxidea taxus. The sequence continues at coordinate 25,103 of ML110123.1, read as the reverse complement.
ATAAACAAGGAATGAGCTCCTTCCAAACTCTGTGGTCTGGGGAAAAAAGCAATTAGCTTGATCGGGAGCGTTTTCTGACTTCAGGGGTTCTTGAAGGCAGTTGTATTAGATCAGATGGAGGAATCGCTGCCAAGGGCAGACCCCGGGTCTCTTTCCCCGGGAAGTGTTAAGAGCACGTTGGCACACAGTAAGCACTCAATGATGCTGGCTCTGCCGACACTACCACCGAGATAAATCAGAGTATTTCATTTCTAGACAGTTCTAACTGTAAACAAGGTATTCCTTACACTGTGCTCACATCTGCTCTCCTGTACCTTTCGTTTCTTCGTTCTACTTCTGGCTTGGAAGGGAGCACAGGGCAAGCCCAGACTCTTCTCCCCATGATGGTCCTCCCAAGACCTCAGGAAGCCAGCACCACCCCCGTCTTCTTTGCTCTGGCCTACAAGGTCTGGTGATCTTAGTCACTGCTGCCGTCTCAGTTTCCAGCCCAGCATGCTGGGGCGTCCTCATAGGCAAGTCTAAGGATGTGGGGGCTCTCTTCTATTCTTGGGTTCTCAGAGGAGGGGGCCCCTTCTTGCTCCTCCCCTTGTCCAAATGATGGTAGGTACGGCATGAATCCTGGGAGGAACGACTTGACCAGGCTGACTTCGACTCCCAAGGCTACCTCACGCCTCACAGAGAAGAGGTGAGCAGCAAGCACCTCGATCGAGACATGACTGACTAAATGATGAGACTCCTTGTTGAACTAGAACGCAAATTCATTTTCCTCCTCCTGAATACACATTTATCACCTGTTTGCGGCCGGGAGCAGGGGGGATCTAACTTCGGGACTGTACTTAGGCCCCTGCTTCTGTTCATGCGCACTGTTAGAGCACATCAGAACTCCAGCGTGTGGAGATGTTTTGGTTTAATGATTTAATCATCCCACACATGACCTGTCCCTCCCAGCTTCGTGTCCGCGACAGACTGTCATGCCACCGACAGGCTCTGAGTTGATTAATTAGATTATATTTGGCTTTTGTTCATATTACAATTTTGGAGAGGCAGCTTAGACATTTTTGTCTGGTCTTCCTGAAAGGAGGATGTTATGGGTGGAATCCTATCCCCCCCGTATTCATATGTTTAAGTCCTAACCCCTCAGAACCTCAGAATGTGACCTTGTTTGGAAATACGGTTGTCGCAGATGTCATGACTTCAGATGACGCCACAGCGCAGTGGGGTGGGCCCCGAACCCGACCTGACAGGTGTCCTGTAACAGACATGCATGGAGGGAAGACGTGAAGAGCCACAGGGACAAGACAGCCATCTGCAAGCCCCGGACAGTGGCCTGGACGGATCCTTCCCTCAGGGCCCTCAGAAGGAGCCCACCCTGCCGACACCCTGATTTTGGATTTCTAGCCTCCAGAACTGTGAGAATCTGTTAAGCACCCCCCAACCCCATTTGTGGTCATTCGCTCGGCAGCCCTGGGCCCCTCTCAGCTCCGCATGTCTTCTTCCCCTACCCCACCTCCCCGCTCACCAGGGACGGTACGAAGCTCTTCCCCATTTCAGATGAGAACAAAACCAACCCCAGTCATGAGTAAGGTGAGCCACTGTCTGCAAACATGTCTGGATGTGGCGAGTCTAGAAATCTAAAGCTAGGTGAAAAGGGGGGCCAGATCTGGGGGGACAGAAGGAAGGAGGGGGAGCAGAGGAGGGTGGGGCCATGGCAGCCTCCGGACAGACCAGAGCACAGGGTTCCCCGAGCAGCATGTTTGCTAGGGCTGGTGTGTGAATCAAGTGGATCATGGGCAAAAACCTGAAAAAAAGACTCCACCTCAGCCCCCCCACTGGAGGTCAGGACAAAACAGTGTGTTCCACTGAAGGGGTATTTTAGCCAAGAACAAGCCACTTCTCAGGTTCCAGAGAGACCCAGGCCCCTCCTCCCTCTCCCCTTTCTATTCATTAAAATCCTATTCATCTTCTACTGTCTGACTCTTCCTCCGCAGCTCCCGGCTGTACTCACACCCCTGACACGGAGTTAACCGATGCCTCCTCTCTGCCCCTGGTGCCCTTTCTCTAGGTCACCAAAGGGGCAGGTCCTCCCCCTTCGTGGCTGTGTTTCGACCCCCCTCACTTGGCTGAGTGACCCTCCCACGTCCGCAGGGAGAACTCAGGAAAGGCGCAGGACTGAGTGTGTTAAGGAAGGTCACCAAATGGTGCAGAAGTTCTTTGTGAGGTCAACAGCTGCTAGAGAGAAACAGATCAGAGGGGCTCTGAAAACCTGTATTACCGCTCCAGACGAATACACAGGCAAAAGGTGGGGAGAAAAGGAGAGAGGCCAAGAATGCATTTCTTAACAAGTAGGTAAAGGTACAAGTCTACAGAAGGTTAGGGGAGACACACACACAGGTGATTCTCCACGCTCCCAGCAACAGCTAAAATTGCCACCACGGATTAAATGAAGAGCCCTTTATGTAAGCCTGGAACTCCCCAGAGGGGGGGACCATCTGAGGCAATACTGTGTGGACCCTCCAATTCTGCTGTCCATGGACAGGAGAGAACAGAGCAGATGTGAATTTCTGTGGCTTCAACAACGGGTCCCTTGAGGATGACTCCAAAAGAGATTTCTTTTTCTGAATTATGAACACCAGAGTTGAGGGGAAAAGGTCTGGGTTTACTGGTCCCCACCATGTACAATATGCAAATAATTCAGAGACCGAGGATAGAAAGGGGGTCACTGCTTCTGTGAATTTCCAGAAAGATCATCACAATGATACATAAAGGGAAAAGCTGGGACAAATAAGTAAAAACTCAGAATTCAAAAAAGCTCAGCTGTGTCATAGAGAGGGATTGGGTCCTGGGGTTCACACATCTGAAAAAAAAAACCCATTAAAATGGCTATTGAATTCTGTCTCTATCAGAAAGCACTCACTGGGGCGCCTGGGTGGCTCGGTTGGTTAAGCATCTGACTCTTGATCTCAGCTCAGATCCTGGTCTCAGGGTCGTGAGTTCAAGCCCCACGCTGGGCTCCACGCTGGGCATGAAGCCTACTTTTAAATAAAAAGCACTCACTGTCGGAAAAAAAAAAAAGCACAACTCAAGCCTGTTTGTTGACTCTGGTCCTAACTCAGCTGTGTCTTGAACAACGAATTGATATTTGTCTAAAACACACACAGAAAAGAAGATACTTTTCTTCCAGTTGTCAGAGCAAAAATCCTTTACTCTTCTGTCCAGCAACTTGGAGAAAAACAAGGGAATTTGTGGCTTGGTTTCCTTGACAACCTTATCTTCACTCCAGGCACCATCCCCTGTCTCCAAGCAACAGGGCACTCTTTAGAATGACAGGGAGGTAAAACCCAGAGCTTATCCTGAGCCCCCGGGGACCAAGCAAATCAGGGCAGAGCATGTCCCTTATGGGGCACAGCCCAAATAGCACGGAAGGGTACATGGCTCAAATACTCTCACCAAACCCCACAGGCAACCCGGCATCCCCCCACGTCCTTATTGCCTGACATTCCAGCTCTCTACTCTCCCCCCACTTGGCTTTTTCCTCTGTCCTCTGGAGGGGTCAGTGGCTGAGTTCATCATGTACCCCACTCCTGACCGGAAAGCCCTGTGTGGCCCTCGCGTGAAGGTGAGGCTGACCCTTGAGACCAGGGCTCAGGCAAGAAAGCGAAGACACTCCTGTGACTTGCTGATCTTGTAAACAAACGGCTTTGCTGGAGAAAAGCGTTTGATTAAAAGCAGATGAGAGAATTTGCCTCTGTTGCTGGCTGTCCTTTGAGAGACCCTGCACCTGAAAACAGGGAGTCAGAGATCTCTCTTTTTTTCCCACCAGCACACCCCAACTCTTCCCTCAACAACTCTGCACCCAGAAGGATTTCTGAGAACATAACAAAAGAGGAACAAATGAACACCACCTCTGGAAATGACAGCTCTGAACTTCAGTCAGAGAGGATGAGCACACAGTTCAGTGGCAGAAAGGAAATGGGGATCCTCGAGGAGAAGGTGCCAGACCAGCTGCTGGATCGGATCATCAGGGAAACTGCTGTGTCTCAGGTCCCTTCACTCCTCGGGCGGGCTCACATCCAGGACCCAAGCGTATCCTCACATGAGGTCAGAATGATTCTCCCTCCCTCACAGATCTGGAAATCACTTGTTAAAAGCACAACCACAAGGTTATTCTCAAAATAAGGTAAAAGCTACAGAACCCGAGTCCAAGCTCTTTCTTACCCATCGTTAAGGGAGAGTTTGGCTAGTCTCCACTGTTATCATTCAGAGGTAGTTTCCAAATTCCAAATTCCATGAGCTTTATTTTCTAATTAAATTTTTCTGGTAGCACATCAGCAAGATGGATCTGTTTGAGACTCCCCTCCTTGTGCATTTTCCCTTGAGTAGAATTACTGACTGCAAGGGGCAATGAATTCCTTTTTTTGAGCGCTCATGTGAATTCCATTTCCAATAGCTACTTGGCTAAAGTTGGAGGGGAGGGATCTGTGCTCTACAAAGCTGACAGTGGGGCTTAAGCCCTGGGGATGGGCTGCAAAGATCAATAGCTTGGGGCCACTCCCGGGGTCAGGAAGAAGGGGATGAGGGGCAGGAAGAGTTACTCCTGCACCGGCAACTGGCAGGACGTTGGAGGCAAGGCAAGACCCAAGACAAAAGGAAATGGGGCCCAAAGTCTACTCCCAGCAGCTACCAACCACTGCATAAGTAGGCAGAACAGCGACAGACCAGGACTAGACCCTGCGAGAGGATGCGGTGCCACCCTCTGGGCAGGAAAAAATGCAAAAAACACAGACTGTGGGGCTGCCTATTCTCCAAGGGGCCAAATGGCAGCAGGGTGGGTGGTTCGGGTGTCGGAGGAAGCCGAGGCCCAAGCCAGCCCTCCCCCCACTCCACGGGCTTCCTAGAGACAGACTCGCCAACTTCTTCGTGCGCTCTGTGGAGAACAGCCCCCGCTCCTGTCCTCTCCCACGGCCCATGCTCCTCACCACCCTGAATGTGTGTCTCCAGGCCAACAAGGAGAGAGGTGCCCAAGGCCTCGGAAGCTGTTTCAGTCAGGTCAGCCATGCGTCTCTGGCAATTACCACCCAGAAAAGGGAATAATTACCCTCCAACTGGGCAAGAACGTGGCACGGCCCTACAGGTGCATTCGCTGTACTTAGTGACAGAAAAGGAAAGAGAACAGGATTTTGATTTCAGAATTCATCCTTGGCTAATTGTTATTTGCAGAACACAAGTAACATTTTAATTATTTTCAACTCCACACCGTAACAGCTATCAAGGGAACGGAGAGAAAACAGGATAAACAGGGACTTATTAAATACATAATTAATGTGTCCTAAAATTAGCATATATAAATACGAATGAGCTGGGACTGTTACCGGGTCTGCACCTCCACTATGATCACCTGATTAAACCTGTTCTATCCGCTACAGCTTCTGAACAAATGAGACTGTCTTATCAGGGGACAGGGACTCATCAGCAGGTGAGATGTTCCCCGGAGAATTCTCCTGCGAGCCCAGGCTCAGGGTGTTTTCATAACCCAAAGTTCGAGAAAAGCTACAGTCCTCTTTACAGTGAAGCAAAGACAAGGTAAGCTCTGGGTTAGGGCCAGCATGCGTCGTGTGAGACTCTGCACATAGCAATGTCTCTGGATTAGGGGCCAGTTTGCAGTAGCAACGGTCCTCGGTCCTTGCTGTGGCTTCTCCAGGAGGAGGAAAGGGTCTGAAGGGATTTCTTCTTGCAGCCTTGGCCTAGGGTGGAGGTGCCTGGCTGAAGAGAGCCACAGCAGTGCAGTTCTGGTGGAAGATGCTTCCAGTTGCAGACTGACTGTCCGGCCCCCTGCAGGTGGGTCAGTGCTGTGGCTCCCTATACCTCCTCCTCATCTCATTAACTCACGGGAAGAAAGAGAACAGCTGCCCATCAAGCTGGTGGCCTTGACCCTTCCTGCGTGCTGCTGTGCATGACGTGCCTGCTGCTTCCTCCAACCTTTCTCTGCTATGTATGGGGGTGGAATTACCGGCAGCCCATCAGTCCTCCAGGGCCTGGGTTCAATCCCAAGTCTAAGGGCAGTATAAATATTAATGTTTAAAACTCACGGAGCCAAAAGAAATTACACCCTTGGTCTGGGGCCTTGCACTTGTTTTGACTTCCCGTGGTGATGGATTCGTTCTGTACTGCATTATAACTTGTGTACGTATAAACTTTATCTCCTCTGTCAGAATGGAAGCTCTTTCACAGCATAATTGTATCTCTCGGAGCACTGAAATCTGCGCCACCGGATGTGGCGGCCACTAGCTACAGATGGCCATGAAGCACTTGGGATTTGGCTGGAGGGACGGAGCAAAGGAAGACCTTTACTTCGTTTTAATTAATTTATTTTTATTTTTTAAAAATATTTTATTTATTTATTTCACAGAAAGAGAGAGATCACAAGTAGGCAGAGAGGCAGGCAGAGAGAGAGGGGAAAGCAGGCTCCCTGCTGAGCAGAGAGCCCGATGCGGGGCTCGATCCCAGGACCCTGAGATCATGACCCAAGCCGAAGGCAGAGGCTTAACCCACTGAGCCACCCAGGCGCCCCCGTTTTAATTAATTTAAGCATGAATTTAAATTTAAATTTAAAGTTAAAATTAAATTTGAAATTAAAAATAACATTAAATTTAAAAATAAATAAAAATAAAAATATTATTTTCTATACAAAAAACAAAAATAAAATTTAAATTTAAAAACAAAATTAAAATTAAATTTAAATTTAAAAACTGAAGAAGTAGAAACCATTTTTTTCTTCTCCACTATGCACAGCTTTGTTTCAGCCGGGCTCCTTTTCACTTGAACCATTAAAAGTTTAGAATCCAAACAGATGCGCCAGAGCACAAGACAGACCCTGGATTTCAAAGACTTAGTGTGAGATAAAAAGAAAGAATGCACAGTGTCTCAATTTTTTATACTGATTCTCTGTCGAAATAATATTATTTTGACTATTTTCTGTTAAGGTAGATTTTTAAAAATTAGCTTCCCTTGTTTTTTACCTTTTTTTTTTTTTTTTGGAAACGCAGCCACTAGAAAGCTGACGAGAGCTCTGTGGCTTGCACGGTAGCTCCACTGCTGCGGGGGCTCTGGCAGCTTCCCACATGGAGAATATGGGCCAGTTGTTCGGTTGAACATTATAAACAGATGATTCCATCGACCTTGCCTGGTCCCCAGTCTCCGTTATAACCAGAGGAAAGCATTTTTCAGGCTGGGTATCAGGATTAGAAATCAAATCTGTGCCCAGGACACAAAAGAACACTGGGGACAAAGGAATCAAATCGCATGTGGCGATTAATGAATCACGTCCCTCCTTTGGAAATGGACGAAAATACATTATCATAGGCTGTAAAAGAGGATGAGACCATGAAAACGTCCTTCCTTCACATCGTGGGGGCTTCTTAGCAGCCAAGGGAGAAAATGAAAGATTATATACAATATAACTTAAGAATATCGCCTCCATGAGGAGGGCAAAGTTTTCTCAGCGAGTGCATTCTACAATCATTATCTTATTTGGGAGCCCTGGGGGATGAACTGGACATTTTCCCCAGCAAAAAAAAAAAAAAAAAAGGAGAAAAGTGACAATAAATGCTGGGGGAATTTTCATGTGACAGTTAATATCCTTCCACTGAAACCCGATTTGAGGCAAGAGAAGGTGTTCTGTGAGGGGCCTAAGCCGGCACGAACCCAGTATGCTGCCTTGCTTGGGGGATGGGTGTGCATCACCCAGGGGAGAGGATGACAAGCTCGCCCTTGGAGCAGCTCTTTCCATTTTCCTGACCTCAGACGCGGTCATAAGCCTGCTGTGAGTTCCCTGCCCTTCCCCACCCCGGGCTGTCCCCACTTCGAGAGACAAGAAGCCAGATCAGAGCCAACGGGAACAAGATGAGGGCACCACAGTGGTGACTCTGTACTACCCCTTTGTTAAAAAATGAATTATTTTGGGGGTACCTGCGTGACTCAGTGGGTTAAGCCTCCGCCTTCGGCTCAGGTCATGATCTCAGGGTCCTGGGATTGAGCCCTGAATAGGGCTCTCTGCTCAGTGGGGAGCCTGCTTCCCTTTCTCTCTCTCTGCCTGCCTCTCTGCCTACTTGCGATCTCTCCCTCTCCCTCTCTCTCTGTCAAATAAATAAATAAATAAAATCTTTTAAAAAAATGAATTGTTTTTGAACTTTGAAATTTAAGGCACTTTATTCCTAATCCATGTTTGACACATCCCATGTCTAAGAACAGGTGCCTGGGGAAACAGAACACGTCTCACAGAATTCAGCTCAAGGCAAGCTTGGGTAGGATCTGAGTAATTTGTGGAGTTGCTTTTTTTTTTTTTTGCCAAGGATCGAGAGCAGTGCCATCCGCTAGAACTTTCTGTGGTGATGGAACTATTCTCTATCTGTGCTATCCAAGATGGTAGCCACTAGCTGCGTATGGCTGGCTACTCAGCATCTGACACGTGGCGAGGTCTGACTGAGGATCTAAACTTTGCATTTTGTTCAGATCTGATCAATAAATAGTACCGGATTTGCTGGCTCTGGGATCTACGCCTTTCTGACTCTAGAGCTCTGCGTGTCTGTCCCAGTGGCTACCTAGCTGCTTTACTGGACAGTGCAGGTCCAAAAGGACAGCAACACCACATTCTAGCAGGCATTAGCTGGGCTAGAGGAGAAAGGCAACTGAAGTTACCAGAAACTTTGAGTCTTAATACAAAAATACATTCAGATTCTCTTGCCTTAATTTTTTCCTTTCATTTACATAATAGGTAGGAGGATGACTTACTCTAATAGATGTGGAAATGAGTCTTGATTTCAACGCTAGTCCTCACGTAGCTTGAGAACACAGCTCATGTGATCCGAAGGCCAGCCGGTATGGCATGGGCAGGGGTCTGCAGCCGATGGTGGGAGCTGGCAGCCAATCGAAAAGTTGCCCGGTGGCTTTATGGGGGTGGCAGTGGGGGCATGGGTGCGGCAGATCCTATAGGAATCCCAGCGTTGGGATTTCACCCTCCGGGTGTCTGTGCCAGTTCTCATGCTCCAACCCAACAGCGTAACTGGGGAGCGTGCTACCAGCTTCTGCTAGAGCGCACACCCAGGGACACAATATGCTGAGCAAAATGTCATCCCAGACAGGAGCCTGAGCTAATTATAATGTCAGGCTTCCCACCGAGACACAGATAATTAGAGGAGAATATTACAGTGTTTCCCAACTCCTAGGGTAAATGAGAAGCCTCTTCAAACATAACCTGCTGGAGATAAAAATTAAAGTGGCTGGAGACGTTCTGTTGGGAGACCCCCAAGGCCAGCGCCAAACCATCTTTCAGGATCAGAGCAAAGCGCAGGCAAAGTAGGAGGGAGCAGGGCAGGAGGAGAGAAAATGGTGAGTGACCCCGTGGTGGCCAGCACTGTCGTTTCCCTTAACGCTGAACCCCACGATGGAGATTGTCTCCAGTTTACAGCCAGGAACATGGAAGCTCCCAGAGTCCTATCTAAGGTCACCCAGCTGGGAAAGCACTGGGTGGCTCCAGGATCCACGCCCTTGGCCTTTCTGATTCTAAATCCTGAGCTTGTCCCCTCTCCCCATGTCACCCTCCCTGACATCAGGGCTGACCATCTGTCCGGGTCCTGGGCGGCCCTCCTTGGGCAGAGGTGGTGGTGGTGATGGCCAGTGCCCAGGACCCCGAGGGGACTCGCCACACACACCTGGACAGGGCACCCACAGAGGCAGTTCCCGTTGTCCCCGCCGAAACCTCCTTGCTGAACTGAGTCAGGGCATCTGGAGTGATAATCACACCAACGCGCCAGGCCGGTGCACCAGACGTTTCACATTGAATGTGGAAAGCGTCAAAGAAGAGAAGCATTTCCTGAACGCCTCTGTCACTGGCTCTGGAAAGCGCTGGGACCGGCCGGGATGAAGGAAGCACAGCTCAGCCTAGCGAGCGGTGGGCTGGAAGCCGGGGGGACGGAGCATGAGTCAGGCTCTGTCTGTGCCTGTTCACGCAGCCTCGAGCCTCCACATCAGCCTCCCTGGGTCTGAGTTTCTAAAATGTAAAACGGGTATAAATAGCCAACTCATATACGCGGGGCCCTTAAGAAGGCCCCGGCCAGGGGCAGCCTCCAGTATCAGCGGCTTCTGTTACTGCCAAAGACTGTGGCCTTGCGAGGTGCTCCGCTCACTGGTTACCCAAGCCTGGGTCTCTGGCTGCACGAAGCACTCCTCCAGTTTCTGGAAGCAGAACAATGTGAGGGAGAGGCTGTTGTTTGAGTGATGTCATCAGAAAGGTCCCTGTCTAATGACAGACTTTTCTATCCGGTCTTGGTCCCAGGAAAATGAAGAGTCAGAACGCTGTCTTTTCCAGCTCCCAGCCTCCTCCCTGAAAGCTCGAAGCACAGTCCCTCCAAAGCTGCCCTTGCAGCACAAGGACACCAGGTGAGGGTAAAGTGGGTGCCCAGGCTCATGCCACCAGCAAGCCCGGGGATGTGTGAGCACCGCCTTTTGTGACAAAGGGGACTTGGGAGACAGGGCTGTCCTGAAGAGTCTGCTTCTCTCCTTTTCCCTCTCCTTCTGCCCCTCTCCCCACCAATGCTCATTTACTCACTCTCCCTCTCTCTCAAATAAATAAGTAAATACATCTTTAAAAAAAAAAAAAAGGAGGGAAACAGATCAGACACAGAAGAGAGAGCAATATGCCCATGGAGGCAAAGACTGGAATCAGGTGTGGCCACAAGGCCAGGGGGCCAGCAGCCTCCGGAAGCTGGAAGGGGCAAGAACAGACTGTCCCCGCCATGAGAGGGAGCTGGGCCCCCACAGCACCACGACTTTAGCCCAGTAAAACCGATGGCAAACTTCTGGCCTCCAGAACAGTAAAAGAATAGGTTTGGGTTGTTTTAAGCCCCTGCGTTTGTGACCGTTTGTTAGAGCACCACCGGGAGCTAATACAATCCTCCATTTTGTTCCCAGCCTGTCATTTAAAGAACCCCAATAAGATTATCTCAGGCATAAAGGGAAACTGTTACTTTTTTTTATAATACCCTTTTTTTGTGTGTTTCGGGGGGTTAGGGATGTTGAGATGGTCAGGTGATGGAGGTTCTCCTTCCCAAAACCATTTTTATCCTATGAGTCATTCACGATAGATAAGTTGATAAATCTCAGAAAAACATGAAGAAAATAAAAATCAGCCACAGTCCCAGGAATAACCCACCACTGTTCATATTTTAGTGTGTGAATGGTGGGATATTGTTCCTTGGGGGCAGGGGAAGCCCTTCTGATTAAAATTTCAAGCGTTTCATTAAAGCCACGAAATAGGAACCATCAATGAAGACAAGCCAAATCATTAACATCAACTGTCGTGCTGTTCTGGAGACGCAGGCAGTGACCTTAGCTCACTCTAGGTCACAGCAGCAAACAGCAAAGTGAACTTGACTCTTGATTCTAATGAGAGGAAAATAAAAAGCATGGGACTCTACTCGCCTCTTCTATGGATTAATAATTTCATATGCAAAAGAAAGCTGGCCGTGTCCCGGAGACCCACAGGAGTAGAATGCCATCCCTCAGCCCACCTGTTCAGCCAAGGGAGAAGGGGAACTGGGCCCCCCCGACCCCGGTCTTGAATGACACCCCATCCTCCTCGGATGGAGGCCAGGTAGCAAGTGTACCCGTCATTCCACAGGCGCAAATAGATCCTGATCTCCAACATGTAACGTGTGAGCTCAGAAAAGGCAGACGGCACCGGGGGAGGGGCAACGCGATTAAAATCGCCATTCAGAGCGATGAGATCACGACAGACACAGACACAGGACACAGCACGGCGTCACAAAGGAAGGGACGATTAGCTCTGTAGACTACATGGAAAGAATACTGTACGATCTGTATTATTGTTCACAGACTCATCCGATGCCGGGGCCGAAAGGAATCCCAGTGATAATTTAACACGTGCGTGTACACACGCGCGTGTGCGCACACACCCTGAATCACCAAATGGACCAGTATTTGAAGGAGATAACCTCTGGAAGATCCCTTTAAGCTCGAAATTGAACTTTCTGGCAGAGAAAGCAAAGCTTTAGTGCACTGTCGAGACCATAAGCCACTCATGAAAGGAGATCAGCGGGAACTCGAGTGCTAGTTGATTTCTAATTCCGCTCAGACGCTGAGTGGCGGCTTGTCTGCTGCAGGCCCGGGAACCTCTGGAAGGCTCGGAGCCCTTGAGCCTGCATGATGTTGCATGAAAATCACTTTAAGTGACAAAGCTCCAAAGGCTACAGGGTTGCTTTTGCAGAAAACACGTCCTTTCCTCGGGGTATCGTTTTCCAAAGGATGCGAGGGCCCCAACCCGCCGCCGAAGCACACAGGCCAAGCCAGAGAAGGGACAATGTGGATAAGCAGCCCGTCCCCCTGCAGGGTTTCTGCATCAGCCACATGAGCCAGAGGGGCTCGAGTCTGACGGTCTTCATCAACTGGCATGGTTTCTTCCGAAAACACTTAAGCTGCTTGCAAGTTTGTGCCTTTGTTTCTCGAAGGTGGGGATTCTCCCCTGTTCCAGGACTGTCTGAGGCCCGCGCCCACCCAGATCTGCCTGTGGGCTGTGTGAGGGGGTCCCCAGCTCTTCCCAGGTTGTTAAGGATGACGGTGAACCACAGAAGTCCAAGAACACATCCGTCCTTGCACACGTGTATTAAAGGTTAACCCACTGACCTGGGGGTGTGTATGTGTGTGTGTCTCTACGTGTGTATCCTCGCACTCCAGAAACCTCTGGAGGACAGGATACTCGCTAACAAGCTCTCCTTTTTCCTTCCAAAGTAAAAAAGAAAATTAACAAAATGCCATCCCCAGGACATATGAAACTGAACCAGCAAAGACAAAAACACTTCAAAAAAAATCAATTATCCTTTTAGTCATTGTGAAAAGCCTATCTTCAAACCCAGAGTCTCAGGGAATGTCAAAGCTCTAGTTAAATTTTTAATAAAGCATAAGGATATTGTTAAAAAAGAGACCTTTTTCAAAGATAAGCCGGGGACAGACAAGCTCTTGATACGGTTCCCGTCAAAGGGCAGGACGCGGCTGCCTGTAACCGCGGGCGGGCCAAGCGCTCTGTACAGGAGTTAGCAGCCCAAGGCCCTGGGCATGGGCCCCAGCGGGGCAGGGAGACTCGTCTGCTTGCCGTTAGACCCTAGGGACGTCACCGGCGCCAGGCTTGCCACGACACCCATGTACCAACGATTCCATCCGCTCCAGACTTCTCTCTGTGGCCCAGACTCTGCTCCCATCTCCTCGTTCGTCTGTGCCACCACCACCGGACTGGCATCTCCACCTGGATGTCTGGTGACAATCAGACTTCACCATCCAAAATCAAGTTCTTGATATGCCCTTCTAAAACCTGCCGCCGCGGGGTCTGCCCCATCCCAGCTGGTCGTGACTCCATGCTGGCAGCCGGTCAGTCCTGAAACCTCGGGGTCCCTCCTGGCTCCTGTCTATGTCCACACCCCCAGCCTGCTGCATCGGCACACCCCACGGATCCACCTTCAGCGGACGCCGGGATGGGGGCCCCTGTCAGGCTCTCCAGCACAACTGCCCCAGTCTACGCCCCCCTGTCTACAGCTCGCACCCCCACCATGGCCTCTGCCCGGTCTCCCCATGGCTGCCCTCGCCCCTCCTGGGTCCAGTCTGAGTTCAGTGCCTGGAGAGAAGCTTTGAATGCACCGTTCAGATCATATGCCTCTCTGCTCAAGACCCTGGAGTGGCCCATCTCCCAGAGTAAAAAGGAAAATCTTCACAATGCCTCTGAGCTCCACCTGGGGTAGGGCTGACCTCTCCATCCTCACTTTGTGCCTCTCCCTCCCACTCAGCCTACTCCTACTCCATGCCAGACTCCTGGCTACTCCTTGGGGGTCCAGACGTGCTTCTGCCTCAGCGCCCTTGCACTGGCTGCTCCCTCTGCCTAGAACACTCACTGCGCCCCAGAGAGCTGTATATCTCAGTCAAACGCAAGGTCTCAGTGAGACCCACCCTGACCACTCTATTTGTGGTCAACTGTAACTCCTTTCTGTAACAGGTTAGCATCTCAGCAGCCCTGCTGGGTCTGTCCATTGTTTACAGCACAAACCGCCTTTGAATGTAACATATAATCCACTGATTACCATTATGGTCATTGTCTATCGCCCTCCCCTAGTGCTACAGAAGGCTAGGGATCTTGGTCTGTTTTATGACTGATACAACTCAAGTGCCTAGAATTCATTATTAAAATGCAATTACTGGGACGCCTGGGTGGCTCAGTTGGTTAAGCAGCTGCCTTCGGCTCAGGTCATGATCCCAGCGTCCTGGGATCAAGTCCCACATCGGGCTCCTTGCTTGGCAGGGAGCCTGCTTCTCCCTCTGCCTCTGCCTGCCGCTCTGCCTGTGCTCACTCTCTCTCTAACAAATAAATAAATAAAATCTTTTAAAAAAAAAGAAAGAAATCACGTAACCCTATTTAAAAAAAATAAATAAATGCAATTACTAAAAGGCAAGACTGGGGAAGAAATTTACCCTCAAACTTCTCAATTCACACAAACCAGCCGCTCCCCAGGCCACGGACTGTCATGCTGGGATCCTGGTGAAGCCGACTCAGTTGAAGAGCCTCACAACCCTCATCTCAAAAGACACTTCCACATTCACCATAATAGGGAAATAGGTTGAACATGAACTTGGGAATGCCCAGGATCCAGAAGAAGGTCTACTGTCAGATGTAACCTCTGAATCCCTGCTGGCTGTGATCATCAAATGCTGGTGTCATCCCATACACCTTGCTGCTAGCACAGTTTTGTTTCTTGCCTTAATCCAAGCTCTCGCAGAAGTCAATAAACATTCAAAGATGCGAAATCTGACTCTCCCTGACCTTCTGTCAAAATGAATCCCAAAACAGTCCCAGCTGAGGGCATAGGAACACAGAAGGGAAGAGGCAGGTGGGAGATAGGGAAGGCTCCATCAGAGGAAAGCTTTTTTCCGGCTTCTCAAAACCCAGTGCTACAAAATCTAGATTTTAGGACACTTTTGTATTCTTCAGGGAGACAAAGAATCAGCATGGGACACCTCAAGCCAGTATAGTTATCTCATGTGACTGTAAACCCAATGGACAGATCTTTATTCATCTCTGACTGGTTAGAGAAGGAGCCTTGAGTGGCAGAAAGATCGCTACTATTACGACCGAAAAGACAAGATAAGTACCTTCTCTTCTCTACTGATTAGCATTTAACAGGTTGAAGATGACTGTGGAGGTTTTTCGAGCTGTCCTCTGCCAAGCCCTAGGTCTTTCAGTGAGCTCACTAAGATTCAGTGGGTGATGTGGCCAGACCTTTCCACCAGGACAAATCTGCTTTGGTCAACTTTGTGCATTGGGGTCCCACATAAGACTCTGCATCAAGAAATACTTAATAGCTGGCTCGAGGAAAACCAAAGAGTCTGCCCATGACCCAGATGGAGAGAGCCAAGAGGGAAATGAGAAAAACACGCTGAAGAAAAACTGAGGGGCAAACCATTTGATAAAAATTCCTAAGACCAGGATACAAATAATGATAGTGCTTCTCATCCAGGGGACAACCTGAGCTTTAATGGCTGGAAATGAAGGGCCTGGGTGGCTCAGTTGGTTGGGCGGCTGGCTCAGGTCATGGGGGTCCTGGGATCAAGCCCCACATCTGCTTATCCCTTTCCCTCTGCCCCTCCCCCCTGTTCATGCACACTCTCTCACTCTAAACTAACTAAATGGACAAAATCTTTTTTAAAAAGTGACTGGAAACATAGTGTTCTAGATATGTTTAGCATATATCAGAATATATAAGTTATTGAAATTTTCATTCTTTAAAAATGACCCAAAAAACCCCCCAAAACAAAAAACAAGTCCTTATTGTGTAAGCAGAGGCTATCGAGTTACCCAGTGAGGACTAAGTTCAGTTTGGCCGTGGCCTTAGACCCCACAATATGGAAGCCAGAGGGTCATAGAGCAACATCTACAAGAGCTTCGAAGAGGAGAAGGGGCCTCTGGTCACTGCCCTGTAACAGGGTGACAGGCTGGCATCAGGAACTGTGCAAAGGACTCAGATAATGAACGTATCACCAGGGGACACTTCCTCAGTGAGGTTATTCCTAAAACTTGAGTTCCAGCACAACCAATGATGGAATGTTGAAGAACTCGAGGCTGAGGAAGTCACAGCTGGAAGGGAGGACAGGACTATTCTTAATGCTAATCACTGCTACCATTTTCCAAATGCTCATGGAGTCCAAGTACTGCGCCAAAATGTGTGTGTGTGTGTGTGTGTGTGTGTGTGTGTGTATGCACGTGCTACAGCACCTCATTTAAGTATGGAAAGAAATGTGATTCATTTTGTAAATGATATCCCAGTTCTCTCAGTAGTAGCTTTATGCCCATTTCACAGACGAGAAAACCAAGGCTCAAAGGGCTCAAGTCACTTGTCCAGATACCCTAGTGAGTATGTGGCAGAGCTGGAATTCCAAGATGTGACCCAGTGAGTTCCTCAGGTTCCAGTTCCCTCATTTTTTAAAGAATATCTTTGTTCTTTTCTTTGCATATGTATGTTTTTTCATTACTCTAAGTGAAACAGAATATATTTGAAATAGAACGCCAACAAATTTTGTTCAATTAAAATAAATCCAGAGACAAAAGCAAATTAACTGCAGCATGCTAGAACGGATAGGACTGACACGGGCATTTGCAGACAGGTGTCCCACAGGGAGAAGGCAGGTAAGGCAACCATCAGTGCCAACCTGTATGGAACGCAGGATTTTAAAAGGGCGTTAGAACCAGAGACATCCCGCGCTTCTACAAGCTACACCCCACGGTAATATCACAAGTTGCAAATAAAGTTGAGGAAGATTTGCATTCTGTCCCCGCATCCCTCCAAAAAAGGACCCATGTCACGAAGGTCCACGCTCTTCTTCCAGCCAAGACGGAGGGACTGAGCTGAGCGAGTGACTTTCCCTTTGGGCAGGCGGCTGGACCGCACAGGGGCAGGACCTCACCTGGTATGTTGTGGATGGTGATGGCCAAGATGAGGAGCGCGATCCTCCTCCAGCTGCCGCTGCTGGGCTGCGCCGGATTCCCTCGAAGAGGCACCGGGGTGGCAGGGCCCTCAGGAAGGCCGGTGGCCACCGCCTTCTTCCTCTGATAGGCCTCGCCATTCTCGCTCTTGTCTGAGCAAAGAGAGAGGGTCGGGGAGAGAAAGCACTTTGAAAATGTGCACCCTGGTGCAAGAGCAAGCAGCGGCAGGAGGAAGCTTTCCCCCCTGGGGAAGGATCTACTCCCTAACGGACCCAGTGTTCTTCTGTTTCTTTCTTCCCTCCCCCTTCCTTTGCTTGCTCACCCACTCATTCAGCAAACACTCACTGAGTAGACACTCGGTGCCCAGTGTGCAGGGACGGGAGAGGATAAAAAAGATGAAACTGGGGGTGCCCTGGCAATGCTTTTGGGGAGAAACAATACTGAGTGGTGATTAGGAGCTTAGATCCTGAAGCCAGGCTGCCGGGCTCCCTGCTGACTTGTCCACTTACCAGCTGTGTGGCACTAAACTAGCTATTTACCCTCTCTGTGCCCTAGTTTCCAGAGTCACAAAGTGAGATAATAATGGTACCAACCCCAGGGTCATGCAAGGATTAAATGAGAGGCTCCAGACAAGCGCTTAATGGCTACCAAGTGCGCAGGTGTGGACTGTGGTGGCTATCACGTGTTCCCTCTCTCCCTACGCATGACCCCGTGGGTGACCCTGTTCTCTCAGCCATTCCACCTCATGGGAACCCATCCACATGCCAGGCCCGGCCAATGAGATTCCCTCCCCGGGGACTGGGGGACTGCAGTGGGGACGGGCCTGGTGATTCAAGTGCGGATTCTTGATCCAAAGGGTCACGTACGGGCAGCCTGACATCCCACGCAGGAAGTGAACAAGGACGCAGCTTGACAGATGACAGAAGGAAGTAGAAGCACACAGGCACGCAGAGATGGGAGATGATGCAGTTGGCCGGCCAGCCAGACGGACACACAGACAGGCAAATGGCAGCCTGGGTGTCGCAGGACATTCTGACCCTCATGGGATGACTATGGTACCCAGCCACTGGATTCACGAGCTAACCTTCCTTTCAAACCTTCCCTTTCGGGGGGTATATTTGAAGGGTGTTGTTCCATAGACCCACATTGCGCCAACCACCTATGGTGTCCCGGGTCCTATCTGCTCATTCCTAATGGAGGCAAATGGCCCGAGTCTGAGGCTGAGCACCCAGCCTGCGGTGGCGCGCAGTGTGGATACGTCTGCGGGAGCGGCATCCCGGAGAAGCAGAGTCTTGAGCAAAGGGCAGACACATGGCGGCAGGAACAGAAAGGAGAGTCTCTCTATCATGAGTGAACACAAGAACCCGAGAGTCATGACTCAGAGGTCACGGATGGGACACCCGACTGTGTCCGCACAATCCCCATCACGAGCGGGGCAACCGTACCTCCCAGTCTGGGATCGCCATCTCAGGGGGACTAGGAGTGTCCCCTTTTGTGCTCAAAGTGTCCTGGTTGGGACAATAAACAGTGTGGCTCCTCTGACCATGGGAAACAGCAGAAGCTTGATGGACACTCAGCTGTGGGCGGGGGGGTGGGGCACTGGTCACAGGAGTCCATGGTCATCAACCTGCACAGTAGGAGGGACTCTCCATGGTGCTTCTACTTCCTTTCTCGATAAATTTTCCACAAGCAAAAGAATTCTCATCTCTAAGCTGAAAGTTGCAGAAAATGTTTCCCAAAGTCAATTACAAAGTAAGGGCAACTTTGGCCTTGACCGTGGCCTCTGGCGGGCCTCTCCCAACTGCTTTGGTGTAAAGCAAGGTAGGGTGGTTTACCTTTCCCTCTCAAGCGCTTCACTTAAAGAACAGATCTCGCTACATAAACTGGATTGGGGCTTTGATGCCCTTTTCAGAGGAACCCGCCTAAGTGAACACCGCTTTCTATTTCCAAAACAGGAAAAGAACAAAAATAAAAACAAAACCAAAACACTTCTTTTGAAGACCAGTTTGCTCATTCATATCCATCCAGCAGGTCTGCTGGAAGAGGAAGCAAGTGCAGAGGCAGGCAGACCCTGGTATCCCCACGTCCCGACCCGTTTTCTCTTGCAGTGGTTGAATCTTGGGCCCCGGAGGGAGAAGGGGTCCTCTACAGCTACTCCAAAATGCAGGGACACCAGCCCCCCAAGTGTCAGCGGCCACAGCGTGCTTAACCGGTCTCTGGGGACTGTGCTGTCCCTGCCAGGAAGCAATGCCCCCCAGATGCTATTTGCATGAAGTGGAGCTAAACTCTCACGGCGGGGTCTCCCCACCGTGTGTGTGTGTGTGTGTGTGTGTGTGTGTGTGCGTGCGTGTGCGCACAAGCACAGGAGTGTGACCTGGTACCTCACATACCGCAAAGCCTTTGTGCAGGTACACATACCTGTTTCTTGACACCCATAGGGTGTCAACTTTTACGGTGACAATACTTGACGACTCAGGCCACAGAGGCTGGGCAGAAAACTGAGTAAACATGTGGGACCTCAAGCCCATGAACACTAAAGATACAAGCAAAGCAGACCCAAGGGCTGTCCAGGACCTACGCCATATGGTGGTGGAGGCCGCTTGCCTTCCTCCCGGGCCAGTCCAAAGCCACCAGCAATTCACCCGGCTTTCTTTGAGTACACACACTTGCCCCGGCCCTCCAGGGGGAGTTGACGGGGTGCGGGAGTTGGGGGTAATGCACCTCTTCCCTTTGGGATTTTACAACTTAAAAGAGAATAGACACGGAAGACTTGGAGAATTCCTTTCAATCCAAGGGCAGAAATGCCTACTTTCTGACAATCTCTGAAGCAGGAGCTTCTCTTTGTGAGGGTCACAAAAGAATCAGACTCCGACTCTCCCGCAGGTAATACACAGAGAGCAGCAGGGATGGGGCCACCGTTCAAGAATTCCAGCAGTGCCTTCCTGCTCAGTAGGAAAGATCGAGAAGCAGAAAGAGCTCTTAACGGAGGTAAAACTGCATGCTCTGGCTTGGGGTCCGAGCGTGTGGAAGCTGCTGTTGGCGTCTTCCCTGGTGGGACATGGTGAGGGGGACGTGTGAGCACCTGACCTGCTTGTTCAAGGTCAACAAGCCCCGATTCGGTAACAGCCTCTAATAAGTCTGTAATGAGGAAAATTAGTCCAAATAAATCACTACAGAGAGTACGGACACCTCCTGAGAAAGGCGTCTTCTTGCCTCTCCTGGCAAGACGAGTTCAACCACTGCATGCCAAGAAGCAGAACTCCAACATCAGAAGCTAAAGATGATTGCCTCACAGAGGCAACTGCCAAGCCCCGGGTGGGCCACAGTGACCGGAACCTGTGAGATCTGCTGGGAGGGGAAAGGCCTAGGCACTTCTGAAGTAGGATCAGCAAAGAGGAAGGTCATTTAGAAATGGAACAGCCAGTGTCAGTTCAGAAATACAAGATGGCATCAGTGACATTAACTAATCAGTGGGACTGAGAACTTTTCCTTAATCCTTCCAAGACCCCATGAAGCAGAGCTCATTCCTTCTAAAAAATAAAGAGCCTGAAGAGCTGAGAGCTGGAGTGAACTAGTCCCAGGCTGCACAACCTGCCCCAGGTGGACTCATATTGGAGTCAAGTCAGGTCTTTGCCTGCAGAGGCAACCTCCCAACCAGGGTCCCACTACTGATCTGGGGTCGGGATAGAGTGTTGATTTGCTCCCTTGCTCCCCAAGAAGGACAGTGAGAGCAGTCCCTGCCATGACCTGGGGGGCTTGAAATCCCAGATGGTTAGCGTGGAAATGTTCAGGGTGCACAGTTGATCTGGTGAGCTTGGATCCCATGATCCCAGAGATGGGAAAGGCTCCATGGAAATCTCCTGTCTATAGTCATTCCCACTCACAGACAAATCTGAAAAGGATGCAAAAACCAGTGCTTCTTAACCCCTTAACGCTACTATTTCCAAGTGTAAAACAGCTGTAAGTAGAAAATAGCTACTAACACCAGGCATGGAACACAGGGTTACAATTCTTTCAGGAAAGTAGAAGAAAAGACTACAAAGCGGCCCATCATCAAAAGAATTTTTTTAAATTAAATTTAGGCTCCAGCATCTAAGAATCTATACAGAGAAGGGACCCACTGCTGGGGCTTGGCCTGTTGTCCCCCAATTTCATCTTTTCTGGCAAGGCACGGCATTGCTGCATTTGAGGACCACAGAGGAACAGAGAGACCTGTCCAAGGCTCATTCCTCCTGCTGAATCACAGAGCGAACTTAGGTGACACGTTCGCACAATCACACGTGTGATTCTCATCCCAGCACATCGTATCACAGGGCAAAGCTGTCCCTGGTCTGGTGGGCCCAAGCTGGGGGGCCATCTTGAACCCGGCTGCCTGGGGACACCCCATCCTCCTTGGGGTCTGACTTCCTTCCCAGTGAAGCAGAAGGTGCTGAAGCTTCTAGATCAGTGGCTCTGAACCATTGGGCATCAGCACCCGCTTTGGAAAGTATGGGGGAAGCGATGATCCTCTCTCCAGAAAAAAAATTTTTTTTGAAAAAATTTTTGAATCCTTATGGATTCAAGGACCTCAGACTGAGAACACCATGCAAGATGAAAGTTATGTTAACCTCTGTTTTCATACCCCATGAGCCCAGTCCCCCCAGGGACACAGGATATTGTCCTTTTGATGATGTAACCAGCCAAATCTAATAGGGCCCAATGATGGAATCTCAGTCCCCAGTGAATGCGGCAATGTTAATTAACAGATCACCAGCCATGAGAGCTTTGAACATATCCCCAAGATATGAATGGAAATGATCGGTTGAATTAGCACAAATAGGCAACTCCTCATCAGCTGAGCACAGAAAACTTCAAACCTCTGGAGAAACACCTTCTTTCTAAACCCCATTTACAAGACACAAAACAGAGTCATCAGGGATCCGTATTCACTACGTACTAGATATGCACAAGCAGGATCAAAAGACTGATCCAGAGCAGGAAGAGAGGTGGATCTATTTACTTCTATTTTCCCTTCTTACTTGTTTCCCAGAGAATCGAATGATTTGGGGGAAGAAATCCAATTATCATCATGAGTGTGACAAAGCCTGCTAAGTATTTGGTTCTGTGTCTATAATGATTTATGGGATTAGCATGACTTCTGTTATGTAATTAACACTGAATCTGAACATGAAATAATGACTCAAAATGAGGTAGCATCAGCCTTGGCATGTAGAGAAATCAAGGCCCATGGAGCCCCTTCTTGACAGTCCCATGGACTGTCCAGTGGTCAGTCCCATGTGGTTCTCCCAGTCTTGGAAGATGACCCTTCAGCTCAAAGACATCCAAAACTAAAGACTATGACTGTCTCTAAACCTATCCACTCACATACTGTTTCCCTTTTATAAAGCTGTAAACATAACTCCTTTAAAGAAAAAATCCCTAATATCCCTATCACAATGACTGTCGTTTGTTCCCACCCTTTGTCCAGTTCATGCACATTCACATTTTATGTATTTATAGTCAGTGAAAATGGTGAGGAGAAGAGCTGCAGCATCACACTGCCTTCCGTGAGATGTGGCTCTGTCAACCATGGAATATGGCTCTGCCAACCACAGGATGTGGCTCTGCCAATCACAGGATTGTGGCTGCCAACCATGGGATTGTGGCTCAGCCAACCATGGGATCATGGCTCTGTTAACCATGGGGTCATGGCTCTGCCAACCATGGGACTGTGGCTCTGTCAACCACAAGATGTGGCTTTGTCAAATATGGGATCATTGCTCTGCCAACATGGGACTGTGGCTCTGTCAATCACAGGATCATGGCTCTGCCAACCATGGGATGGATCGTGGCTCAGCCAACCATGGGATCATGGCTCTGTCAACCACAGGATGTAGCTCTGTCAATCATGGGATGTGGCTCTGTCAACCATAGGATCATGGCTCTGCCAACATGTGATTGTAGCTCTGTCAACTACAGGCTGATGGTTCTCTCAAGCATTAGCCATAAGTCTTCAAGGAAATGCTGTCTCCGTGTATCAGTACTCCTTTGTACTAAAATGGGTTTAACAATCATATCTTCTTAGTAAGGTTGTTAAGAGAACTAAAATACAGGTAAAGTGCTTGTGCACAGTGCCTCGCACATGAAAACCATAATGAAGTTTAGCGATTCCTATTGATGACGTATATTAATGTATAGTTTCATATTCCACTTGTTTCACTTAAAACCACAGAAATATTTCCCATATTTCTCAGCCTTCATGAGTTTAGTTTTTAATGCCTTGAAGGAATTTTGCTTAGTTCTAAGCCCATAATCTGCAAAACCATTCCTTTCTATTCAAGGTGGAATGGGCACTCTTTTCCAGATACTAAAAGATGCAGTGCCCCATCTTGCCGCAGAGGGGCATACTCTTTCTGCTCCTGCCTGCCCAGAATGGGCACCCACCCAGGGGATGTACCTTCCTGACCTCACAAAATGTTTTGTGGCTTCATGATTCGTATGGACCATGGGAGCATAGGGCTGACCTATCCCAGGAAACACATCCCAGCATGTGAGGAAAAGTTCCTATTGTCAACGGGTAATCTCTGCACAACAACCCTTCCATCTTCCACGCGCTTGCTTGTGACTCTGTTGGCCAAGAACCGGTTTGCTAAAATTGAACCAGGGCGGAGCTGTATTGCGGGCAAATGCAGGTACATGCCTTTGAAGGTAAAACATGAGAATTCTCTTCATGGATCCATCGCTCCCTTTCTCCCTTCCACTATCTTTTCAAAGTGATCTAGGCTTTGAGCTCCCAGAAAGAGAGGTTGAAAATGGTAGGAAAATTTAATTCTTGGCTTTTGATGTTCTGGGGGAAGGGCAGGTCTTGGTGGTTTGAGGGAGAAAAAAGATGTTTGAGGGGGGTCATTTTGACTCTTGGATGTTTTTTCCTCAAATGCCGTCTTTAGAACCCACTGGGCACTTGACATGGGGCTCAGCTGCCAGGAAGTGGGAAGGTCTGAGTGCTGGAGGCTAGCGACAGAGTACAATCTCTCTCTCCATGCAAACTGGGCAGCGGAAAGGATACTCGTGGTGCCTTGCTGGGGGAGAAGTTCCTTAGCTTCCCTGAGCCCTACAAGGCTATTCGCCCACGAATGTCCTTAGGTCCTCCAAAAGCCCTTGGAAATGCCAGCACATACTGCTAACACGAAGTCCTAGCAGAAAGCCAACAGCACACCATTCACTTACGTGTTGCCCATTTAATAAGTTTGATGGGCTTCAGTAGTCAAGGCAGGGCTGGCCAGCCATTCAACCCCCTCAACCATTGCAGTAACTCCCGAATGCAGTAACTCCCGCCAGTAACCCCTCCCTGACTACAAAGATGTAAGTGCCTATCAAAGCAACCTTGGAAAACCTGAAAATATACAGAAGCAAATTTAAATTGCACATAATCACATCCCCTAAAAATACCTATATATCTGAGTTTGGTGTACTTCCTTCCATGCCTTTTTTGCATGGTTTTCACTTAACGGAGATATCCTATTATACTGCCATAGACTGCTTTCTGTTCTTGCTAAACATAACATAAGCATTTCCCCTCTGTGACTGGAAACTCTAACAGGCATTTCAAGCAATGCACATTATTATTTACATTCTCATACTGTTGGGCATTTAGGCTATTTCTAATTTTATTTCTATAAATATCACTGCAAAACCTTTCACCTGTATAAACAATGAGAAATCTGAACAAAATTCCCAGAAGTGGAAGTGCTGATCAGAGGGCTGTGATACATTTGGCTAATTAGTTTCCAGAAAGGCCATGCCATTTCCACTCCTGTGAAGCAGAGTCTGCAAGTTCTCGTCCTGGCATTTCTCGGTCAGCATGGGTCTCTCGCATTTAAAAATAAATGTACTCCTTTATGAAGGAAATGACATTTCCCTTAGTTTGTGTTTCTTTGCCTACAGGTGAGGTTGAACATTTTTGAAAGTTTCAGGCATATTTCTTTCCACCTTTGTGCAAGGTCCTCTGTCTAAACAAGCCTTCTCTAATGATACACGATTAGCTAACCCCTCGCGGCCATGGGTAATTTTCCAGTGACCCACTTTTGCTCGT